>WNYA01002513.1:0-39388 GCA_019512145.1 Engystomops pustulosus | reverse complement strand
TCCTATCTGCAGGCAGCAGGTTATAGAGCTGGGGTATCTGAGCAGATTTTACATAGTGTCCTATCTGCAGGCAGCATGTTATAGAGCAGGAGAAGCTGAGCAGATTGTACATAGTGTCCTATCTGCGCCTTATGTATCTTTATTTGTGTAGTGTGCCTTATGTATCTTTATTTTCCAGGTATTCCGGTGTGACTTTTCACTTATGTATCACATTTTTATTGCTTAATTTTGCCATTTGAAATTAAATTGGAATTATTTCATATGCTTTAAATGTTTAAAATCTTGCACAGTAACCTGTTTTTTGAAAATTTCAGAAATATTTGCATTTACATTTTTTTAAAAATGTATTGGTTACTTTGAAGGGTGAGGTCACACGTAGCGCTTTAATTGCATTTTGGAACCAATATAAACGCAACATTAACGCATGTGGTAACATCACGTTTACTATGCATTTTGTAAATGCAAATGTTAACAGTAATGTAATTAGGCAAATCACCGTTGTAATAGGTTTCAAAATGCAATTAAAGCGCTATGTGTGACCTCACCCTTAACACCACGTGTGACCGCAGCCTCATATGTCATCATCTCCCCGGGGTGTGTGACTACACTGCTTAAAAGTGCAGGACACAGCCTCATATCCCAAATTAACAGTAGTGTCCAATCCTGTATATATAACGCCCTCACTTGGCTTGTGTCCATGTGGATTTGAGACATTTGCAACAAAAAGTCTCAAAAAGAAGCCAAAATTTGTGCCTGGATAGGAAAAACGCAAAAAAAAGTGCAAAAAAAACCGCCAAATGTCTCAAAAATTCACCGCAGAGAGACCAAACTATGATAAACGTCCCCCAATGAATTATATATATATATTTGGGGATTGGGCTTGCAACCCCTCCTGATGTTTCAAAAAATTCCTCTGTTTTCCCTCCTTTAACTCTGTTATTCCTCCGGGCAATGCATGAATGACTGAACAACTAGGAGTTACCATTGTTTCCACATGTCTGGTACTACTAGTCATGATTGGACTGTGTCTGACTAGTAAGGGACACATCTCCAACGGGTAAAACTAAGATGTCAATGTAATAATAATGATATTAATCATCTTTATTTATATAGCTCCATCATATTCTGTACCGCTTTACAAATCAATGTATTCATATATCCACAAGAGGAATAACAGAGGAACAGTACACTGCCAATTACTCAGAAAAGATGGAGATGTAGTTTATTACTGACATAGATGTCTCAGGAGAGGGGAGAGGTCTTCTATACAGAAAGGGATTATGGGGGTTGTGGTATCTGTGCACAAAGTAGCCAGATCCATGTTTTCTGTGTCTGCAATTTTTTTTAAATAATCCTCTAAATGGTTAAATATTGAATTAGTGCAGCTTTATTTCAGCTCACCGCCTCTTGATGTACAGGTACTGGCATATGACTAGTCTGATTTGCTTTAAATCCAGTAATGATCATTATATATCTGACTTATGGGAAGATTTACTGGCTGTACCGGTTCATCCTGTACCTAATCCCTTCCGCGGACTGAGGTGACCTTGATAAACCGAGAAGCCAGTGACTCTTGCTGTAAATCTTAAAGAATAAAACATAGATTATGACTATATAAAGAAAACCTGACATTTTGAATTTAGTATCTTATCTGCAGGCAGCATGTTATAGAGCAGGAGGAGCTGTGCAGATTGTACATAGTGTCCTATCTGCAGGCAGCATGTTATAGAGCAGGAGGAGCTGAGCAGATTGTACATAGTGTCCTATCTGCAGGCAGCATGTTATAGAGCAGGAGAAGCCGAGCAATTTGATTGAAGTCTGTTGTAAAACCTTTCCCTCTCTCGCTCCTTCCTCAGACACACTTATATGATCTTATCGATATATTTGGGCCTACACAACCCCAAGCCTCGGATATTTGGGATTCCCAGGTTTCCAGGTCTCTTCCATCTACAAGCACAGACTCTTTCTTCCCAGCCTGGGGATCAACAAGTAAGTGTCATCATAAAGTGCAGGATGGGGAAGCGCTTATTGTACATTGTCATATGATGATGATGTTTCTTAAAGACATAATTGTTATGTGATTCATAATTAGAGACGTCGCAGGGCTGGCCTCGGGCTCTACAGCCTTAGTGTAGACGTACACTATAGGGGGAGATTTATCACAGAGCAGGGATGTTCTACTTGCTCATGGAAACCAATCAGAGCTCAGCTTTCATTTTCCCACATCTATTTATAGAATTAATGCTGAGCTCTGATTGGTTGTCATGGGCAACTACAACGGTTCTGCTCTCAGACCAGTGCGGCCTAGTCCTCCTGAGGGGGGAAATTAAGCCGCCTCCCAAGTGCCACCTCATAGAGATCTAATTTGCATATTTCCTTTCCCAGGGAGCATTGCCTGGCACTCAGTATTCCTTATACTGGCTATAAAAGTCTCCACAAGGAGAAACTAAAACCCCCGAGATATGTGTTAACCAAATTCAACTTCCAAATAATTTTTTACATAACAATCTTATACTGTGTCCCCTGAGTCACCATAAGTCATATGAGTGAACACAACAATATTATACTAAAAATACCTCCATAAAGTACTCAATTAATACTGACTAATACTAGCCACCACATAATAGGCCCTACCTAAGTTCTGTGTGAATATTTTGAATAAAGTTTCTTTTTTTTCAATCAAAATAAAACAGGTCCTACCCATCCAAGATCAGTGGGACAGTATGGGATTTAGGTGCTGTCCCAAGTAGTGATGGGAAGTCCAACTCATTAAAAAGATAATTTGGCTCCCAAATGACTCCCTAATTAATTGTACATTGAGCCATTTTTCCGGTGGCCAGCATCCCGATTCATTCCACATTTTTTCAGGTTAAAAGGGGTGTGGTCACCCATTTAAGGGTGGAGCCACTTCCCGTCGATTGTGATGACCCCAAGCAGTGGGTGATATGTCTCAACCTCAACTATACAGTATCCGTCCTCAGGATAGAGTAGGCCACTAGGGGCCAGCAATTTCAGGCCTATAACGGATGTCCACCATGTGTAATTACCAGAAATGACAATTATCGTCCAGTTTTCTGTGACGTCCACGTCTCACCATACACATGATGGCTGTGTCTACATTTCTCCTTACAGCTCAGAATCCGGGTTCAGTCCCCTCCGCCTTACCCTGGGACACTTCCCCTCAGAGTCCTCAGTTTAAAGCCGGAAACACGAGTCAAAGTATAATATTCGGTTCTGACGAACCCACAGTCTGGCAAGAGCCGCAAGTTGTGAAGAGCCCCAAATCCGATCCCTGGGGGGAGAGCAGGAAAAGTGAGTATGACAAATAGAGAAGCTTAAATTTCACCCATTTGGAGGAAGGTTATAGCTTAACCTAGTGCAATGGGGGGAAGGGTGTCCTCACACTGCTGTGCTCTGTGTCACTGTCACTAACCTCTGCAAATTATTAGTAAACATATAATTAGTATATTTATTAATCCTTCTACAGTTTCTATTCAAAGCAACTGGGAAGAACCATGTTCGAGCTAAGAGCACAGCAGTGTGTGAGAACATCTGCCGCCTCCCCATCCCTTCCCCTCCTCTGCACTTGGCACTTGGTTGAAGCCACAACCTTGGAAAATAAAGCCATATTTCACAGGCCTGCTGCTACTAAGAAAACACACAAGTTCTGATTACACTGGCTGCAGAGAGCTAAGAGAACAGCAGGGTGAGGACACATCCCCAGTGCATTTGGTAGAATCCATAATCCTAGCATATAAATACATATTTAACAGCCCTGCTGCTACTAACAAATTGCACAAGGTGTGATTACACAGATCTCCAGACACAATACCTAACACTGGTTGCAGAGAGCTTAGAGAACAGCAGTGTGAGAACCCCCTGTCCCCCGTGCACTTGGTAGAATTCATAATCCTATCACATAAATACATATTGAACAGTCCTGCTGCTACTAACAAAACACACAAGGAGTGATTACACAGATCTCCAGACACAATACCTAACACTGGCCGGAGTTATGCATAGTGTTAAATATAAGGAAGATGTTCTTAACGGGAACCTCTCACCAGAGACTTTTTTTTAGCCTACCCCATGATCCCACAGGCAATTAATAGCATATCCCCAAACTTCCCCTACTGTTATTTTTGGATCAAATGATAACTTATATTAAACTTTACCTGGCCCCCTTGGTGAGTTCCTCTTGGCACACACCATGTGCCCCCTTGGAGGAGAAGCCTTTTACACAGGAGGGGCGGGGACTTGGTTCTGTGATGAACACGCCCAGGGGACACATGGAACACAACTGGCAGGGAGCCAACGAAAGTTTAATATAAGTTATCATTTGATCCAAAAATGATAGAATTTTGATCTGGTGACAGGTTTCTTTTAAGACATGTTGACGAAAGTCCAGAGAAATTAATTACAATTTTTTGATATTCATCTACTTAGGTCCTGAAGACATCATGTATGATATATTTTCAACACCTCTTCCAACTTCAGACAAAGATGTTAAACCATCCTCCCCTCTTAAGGCGGAGAACACATTTGGTGAGCTCCTACGCCATATATTACGCTCCCCCCTGGTCATGTCACACCCCTCTATATTTACTACAATTACTTTGTTTCGCTATCACAGATCTGGACCTCTTTGGAGACGTCGTTCCTACTTCCAAGCCTTCTACAGACAGTACGGATCTAAAGGCTGAAGAAGCCATAACTGATACCAACCCCAAACCTCGCTGTAACACTCCAGAGTTGTTTTTGGAACCTGCTGCCCGTTCATTAGTTAATCTAGATAGTCTTGTATCTTATGGGGATGGCATCAAAAACAAAAACCCCTTCTTGTCCGGTAAGTAGACGCAACCCTTAGTGTCTTCATATTAGACATAATGAAATAACATGCAGTGATCGGAAGAACAGGAAACCAAGTCCCCTTGAATCCCCTGAATGGAGCCCAGATACACGTCACCCTTCGATTTGTTTGCTTCTATAGGACTTCCAGAATGTTATGTCTCCAAAGATGTGAATGGTGCACAGGAGGAGACTTCTGGCCCCAGGTTCTCATGGTCTTTGGCGGTCCCAGTGGTCAAATCCACAGTTTCAGGCTACAGTATTAGTTTAGTAAAAACCAATAATAATGTGTGGTGCTGCACCTTCTCTCCTATGAGCTATCCACAACGGTCCTAGATGGATCCAGCAAACATCCACTATCAGGTAATCCAGTAGAATAAAAATTCTTCTTATGACCGGAGCCAAAAGCCAACTACGATCCATGCAAACGCTCTTCCTCCATTATTACATGCTGCCAACACAAGGGATCACGTTTCAGGATAGTCTCCGGTCAGACCAGAAACACAAAAGTTGTCACTCCTGTTCCTAGTCTCCTCCCACGCACTGTTTATATATAGATAAAAATTATAGATAACACTGCACATGTCAAAAGTAACTCCACGAGGAGGCCATCCTTGCCCGACGCAGGGTTTCGCCCGGAAAAGCTAGAGGCGAAACCCTGGGGTCGGGGCAAGGGATTGACAGCCTCGGGGAGTGTTACGTTGGACATACGCATTGTGAGCTATAGAGTATGAGTAGACAGACGGAAATAAAAAGTTTAAAGGTGCAACAGCCACACGAGTCTGGTATATGTCTCGTATAAACATGAGTGGGGAACGAAGGACCGGAGGGAAACATTTGCTGTTGCTTGGTCTGAACGGGCGACTGATCCTGGAAAGTGATCCCGTGTGTTGGGGGGGGGCACATAAATAAGGAGGAATCGTGCATGGATCGTCATTTGGATTTTGAGCTCCGGTCATAAGAAGAATTTTTATTCTACTGGATTACCTAGTATTAGTTTAGTGCCTGAGCCCACCGGAGGATCCTCTGATTCTCTGGTGGTCCAGTCAGACTCAGCCAGTCAGCCACCAATGATTAGATGTTTATCTCTTATCAATAAGGAGTGGTTATTTGGAGTAATGTTTATCTTATAGAAGATGACATAGAAGAGAACTACTGAATGAGCGTCTTGATATTATGCATAATGAAACAACACGCAGTGTGTGCCCCTTATGGAATGGGGCCCATATGCACATGTAAACCTTTGCCTTTGTTTACTGTTCACTTTTGCAGGGAAGTGAGTGGTGTACAGATTTTTCCCCCAGATCCTCATGACCTTTGGGGTTACCAGCGGTCATATCCAGATAAAGTGTCAAGCTAGGGATGGTGGGTACAATTTTCAATCAAGCTCTAGGAAATAGATCCTGGTAAAGTCCATTGGGTTATCTTCTGTTGGATCCCCAGGGTTCAGTATTGGGTTAGAACCCAAGCCGACCATAGGGTCCTCAGTCTGACACTACCACCAATGATCAGACCCTTATCTCTTATCGATAAGAAATGGTCAAGTGAAGTAGTTTGTGTTTTAGGGCAGATAACATAGATGCAGTGTAAAACCGGGGCTTTCTAGACCCACCAGGTAAGGTTAACCCTTGGTCCAACTCCTCATCAAGAACTAGGTAATGGAGCTTCATATTCTGCAAACTGGGTCATCTTCTGCTTGATTTCTGAAGCTCGATATTAGATTAGAGCCTGGGCCCACTGGAGGATCCTCTGGTACTCTGGTGGGACAGTCTGACACTGCATTAGAAGGGATGAAGTCAATGAGGGAAAGCCAAAACCTACATTTTTATAAGCAGTAGGGTATTTCTAGAAGGGGCTCCATTTGGCCCCCTATTGCTCCTGGGACTCGTTGTTACCGCATCCTCTGCACCTCCTTAAGTTACACCCCTGAGGTTTTAGCATATCTGCCCTGTTGCATTGAGGAAGAATACGGGAAAAAGGAAAACTGGGAGAAAGGGGAAAGGGGAGAAGGGGAGGAAGGGGAGGGGGGAAGGGGGAGAAAAGAGAAAGAATAAAGGGGGGAAAATAAGGGAAAGAAAGAGGAGGAAAGAGGGAGGGGGGAAAGAGGGGAGAGGGGAAAAGAGGGGAGGAGGGGAAAGGGGGGAGGGAGCAGGGGGGGGGGGGAGGAGGGGGGGGAGAAAAAGGGGGAGGGGGGGGGGGGAAACTAAGAGAAGAACAGGGGAAGAGAGGAGAAAAGGTAGAAGGGAATAAGAAACAGATAGAAGGAGAGGGACAAAAGGGGGGCTAGGGAAGGAGGGGGGGTAAGGCAAAGAGGACGATCTTAAACCGTGCTTCTTACCCACCAGTAGTTTGCCCTTTCAACTCACTCAAGAACAGTAGGCTTCTTGCATGCAAACGGGTCTCTTCTGCTCTCTTGATTTCTAAACCGATATAATTAGTAGCCTGTCCCCCTGGACTCCCTCTGCATAACACTGGTGTACAGTCTGCCACTGCTAGAATGGATGTCAATGAGGAAACAAACTCCATTTTTATAACAGGGTATTTCTGTTCATAAAGGCTTCCATTTGGCCCCTATTGCTCCTGGACTCTTGTACCGCATCCGCTGCACCTCCTTAAAGTTACACCCCTGAGGTTGTAGCATAGCTCGCCCTGTGCTGAAACTTGTGGACTGACAAATGTCATTTTGCTTTCTGTCTAGGAACCATCCACCCACCATCCTCTCCAGTACTGACTGAGCCTTCCTCCACCAGATTCGAGCAACGGCCTCCGATGCCACACAGCAGGCACAAATGCCATCCGCATATCGCTTGTGACAAGTAAACTCATTGAATGCTGAGTTGTTAATAACCTTAGACCTTTCTCTTCGCCATTGCCCGGAATCATGGCGCCATCTACCGTTCCACTTCCGATGCCACTTCAAAGGGGCCCCGGCCGTAAGCCGGACCAGCGCCAATCGGTCATATCCCCGCCAGGGGGAGCCGCGAAAGCACTCACCCTCGGCTCTGCCCCCCCTCCGGCCCAAACCCCACACAAGGGCGAACAACCCCGGCCCTGACCGGGGGCGGTCCCCCGCTACGTTCGCTTTTGGCGTATTTAGTGCTACATTCGTCTACGACTTCCTGTTCCCGGGATAGAAGCGATGTAATCATTCTGTATTATTACAGCTTACAAATCATAAAAACAATAGATGTTTTCCATAGAAACGAATGCTCCGCGGTGTTGTGCGTTTAATTATTTGGGAAATTATGAAGTCGTTACGAGGGATATAGGTTTTTAATGAGCGATAATTATGTATCTGGGTCACTGCTAAGTGGAAGGGAATGATGGTGAACGATGAGATTTAGGGTAACAATACTTGCCTGTCACATTGCTATTATTACCGAGTTAATTAACATAATTGCTGAATCACAGCAAAAACCACTACGGACTGAGACCGCGTAACAAAAGTTCTCCGATACATGCCAATGGTTGGAAACTTCTACATGGAGCAGAGGGCCACCCGAAGGATCGATGGTATATCAAAGTGTATGTCCGAGCAGCTCCTGTCCATGGGAGGGAAGGGGGGGTAGATATATTTTGTGACAAACCCCTTTAAATGACCCTTAACGTTAAATAAATCATTGGTACTAGTAGCTACAAAAATCTTATCAGAACTCCACTTACTCGTCAGCCCTCCTAAACCGCAGAATTCTCTGAAATCTCTGCTGAATTCTTGCAAGCTAGATAGACAGAAGCTTGCTGGGGTGTCCGATTTCGTAGAGGTCTATGGAGAGGGGAGGGGGAGCAAGCTAGATAGGCAGAAGCTTGCAGAGGTGTCGGATTACATAGGGGTCTATGGAGAGGGGAGGTTGAGCAAGCTGATAGGCGAATCTTGCAGAAGTTTTTTGATTACATAGGGGTCTATGGAGAGGGAGGGGGAGCAGCTAGATAGGTCATAAGCTGCAGAGTTTCGGATTACAATAGACCTAGGGGTCCTACAATAGGGGAGGGGGAGCAGTGAGTGTCACTCATCAGCAAAGAGGGGAAAAGACAAATTTGGCAGACAAGACTAACAGAAAAGAAACATGGACTTCCTTCATAAGACGGACACCATTGATCGCGAGTATAACGGGGGTGGGCTTGTTGGCTTTCTACGATTAATCTATCATTTCACCTGATAACTAGATTTTGAATGGAAAATTTGAATTGACTCTCCAAAGTGACTTCGGAGATCAGTGTGAGGGAGGGATGTTTCGATAAACGACGAATAAATAAGAAATCTTCAGAGTGGCTACTTCAAAGGATTGTCCAGTGACAATAGTTAGCCACTATCCCAGGATAGGGGTTTAACCTGCTGATCTGTTGGGGTCTCAGGGATTTGACCCCCATGCTTGTGGAAATGGGAGTCTGGTATAACCCAGATTAATGAACATCCAGTTGTGTAGTACCAGCCTGCTCTAGTCAATCTTTGCATAGAGCTTTGCTTGTCTGTCCCCATCAGTCCCCAAGGTATAGGAATTGGGGTGGCACAACGGTAAGAGGAGGCCCCCCCCACTGATTAATCACATTAGCCCTATCTTGTGGAAAGGGGCTAACTTGTTGACTTGTACAAGCCCTTAATCAGAGATGCTACCTCGAAGAACATTTTAACAGCTCAGTTGAGCCATCATGCTGGGACCAACATTGAGTCTAACCCTGTGTAGCTTAGTTCTATCAGTGTTTACCCTATTCCTGAGATGCCGGCCAGTAACTCGTTGCGGCTTCTGTTTCTCATGGCTGTTACACTACTTCTACAACCCCTTCCATAACATTTCCTCATGTATGTTTTTTTTTTCTTCAACCACTTCAACCAAGATACTACCCCGAATACATCTCAGCAGATAACTTGTGCCCTCATGGCTTGGACTACGTAGTCTACCCTACTGTGTAGCTGTAGGTCCTAGAGTGGTTACCCAAGCCGGTCCTGAGATGGTGGTCCCCAGTAATATTCGTTGCGGCTTTCATGGGTCCTCATTGCTGTTAACCACTACCTCTACAACCCCGACATGCACATACCATCATATGATGTGCCTCGCATTAACCAGAGATACTACCCGAAGTACATGTCACAGATAAGTTTGCCCTCAGGCTGTGGATCACGTATCGACCCTACTGTGAAGCCTGTAATCTATGAGTGGTAGTCCTATCCTGATATGGTACCAGTAACTCGTTGCGGCTTCATAGTCCTCATGGCTGTTTACTACTACCTTCTACAACCCCTTCCATGAACATTTCCATCCTATGATGTTCCTCTCGTCACCCAGAGATACTACCTCGAAGAAAGAACATCCCAACATATAAGTTGTGCCATCATGGCTGTGGACCAGTATACTATACTACCCTACTGTATAGCGTAGTCTAAATGAGTGGTTACCCTATCCTGAGAGGTCCGCCAGTATTCGTTGCGGCTCATAGGTTCCTCATGGCTGTTACCTCCTTCTACAAACCCCTTTCCATGAACAGTCTATCAATATGATGTTTTCTCGTTCAACCAGAAAACAATCCCGTGTTTTGCACCTGTGCGGTTCCCACTGCAACATCCCCCCCGGGCCTAGCCTTGAGGTGAGGCCTGGAGACAGCCGGGGGGCCCGCGGTACCGGAGTGGCTGGCGGTTGCGGCCTAAGCACGCTATTGTCACGGTGCTTGGTACGGGGGGAACCGGAGGGCTGTCCTACAGCCTGGCAGGTCTCCAGCAGGGTGGTGTTGGCAAGAAATGATGAGGGAGAGGCTGCTATAGCGGATCTCCCTGGGGCAACCCCTTAATGTCCCGAGTGTGAGTCTCTGGGTGATGGACAGGGTGCCGGTGATGAAGGCAGCCGTATTAGCAGGGACCAGACGGAGACAGAAGTTGAAGAAAACAACTTACAGTTCTTTATTTGAACCGCAGGAACCGCAGCAAACGTGCCTTTAACAGGTAGGTAGGGTGCCGAGATGTGAGTTGGAGGGAGCCTCAGGAGATAGTTCACCAGCCTGGATGTAGAGGGCAGGCTGGGAGGCAGCTGTGTCCTGGTAGGAAGCTTCAGCTTGTCCTGTAGGGCTTCAGGTATCACCTTTAAAGGTAAGATGATACCCCTTTTCCTCACTACACTAACTCTATTCTATTAGCTCCACTCTTCAGAGGCAGGGGCTAAGCTCTTCCTGCTCTGGTATGGGCTAGACAGAGATTAAACTTACTCACAGCCACACTGATTCTCCTAGATTCCACACTAGAATATCATCTCCAGAAACATTCCTGGCCAGAGTTTTATTACCTTCCTCCTTGGTCAGGTGTGGCTGCTCCTCCAATCACATCTCAGCTTACAAGCACAGGATGTAACACATATCATTGGACAAGCATCTTGCATCATACAAATACTTAACCTCTGCCTTGCCAGGCAGGATTCACCACTGCAATTCCCTATGTCCTATCAGGACCATGTAGTGTAATGGGATTACATGCAGTGGGACGTAATTCGCAAACCCTACCTCGCCATTGCATTGGTGAGGGTGTTGCATACCCCGGGGGCAATTGAAAGAGCCGCCCTCGGCTCGACTACAGTTGTTTTGGGGCACAGAGGGGGCTAAGGGCACTTCGAGGAAGTGCAGGCTATGTGAGGTGTAGGGACAAACCGCCCATGGTCCTGGAGACAGGCACCTGGGTTGGTGTCGGACTAAGACAAAAATATGTAAGAGCTGTATGACAGTTGGTCGCTGACGCCATTAAACCGAACTGTACAGTAGGAAAGGTGTGGTGTCATGTCCTGTAATCCACTCCTTGCACCAAGGCCTGTATATTTGTTTTATCAACACTTCTTCCCTGGCGGCAATTATATAGTGTATATATGCATACATTGGCATATGTGACACAATAAAACATTGTACTACATAGAGACGGTCCGACACAGCCACTCTACAACCTGAAAAGCCTATGAAAGGGTTAATGCAGACTACTGGCATATATGACAGTGTGCAAACAGGTTAATTCACATTGGCTTAGGAGCCCAATGGGTACACATCTTGAACGTTACAAACGTTACAGAGGTGGATAGGCTACTCAGGGTAGCACGGTAGTAAATGTCTCTTTTCCTGCAAAGGAAAGGCATAAAAAGTGCAAACAGAATGTCCGTACCTAAAAGGAAGGCATTAAGTGCAAAATAATAATCAATAGCCACTTTTCCCTTGTAGTATCTGGCAAAAGTCTCTCAGAAGGTCTCTAATGACAAAGTCCATCTTCTGGGTACAGCCCTTGAGGTGGGGAAAAGTGCAATGGAAGAAGCAAAGGGTCTCCTCTATTTGGAGAGGGACGGAGTCCTTTGAAGAAATTCTCTGCTGTGGCAGAGGAAGGGTGCTATCATAGCACATGACAATGGTCAGTTCAAGGTATGTCTCTCGACTGAGATAAATAGGGGTGAGAGTCTCAGGAAAGTCTCTGGCTCTTTGGGGTAAGGACAGAAATATACAATATGTACATAGTACAGTACCTGAAGCGGGCTACAGCCCTTCAGGGGTTACTCTGCATCTTCCTCGGTGGTAAGTACTTCGGTGTCAGAAAAACGTACCTGCCTCCTGCTTCTGCGTGTCACCAGCTGGTACTCCTGCAGGTACGCAGGAGCTTTACCTTTTGTCTCCCTTTGAGACCTTCGAAGTTCCGGCCTGGAGAAGATAACAACCTCCTCATCGTCCTCCTCTGAGTCAAGCGCTGGAGCCGGAGTCTCAGCTGCCTCTGATGCTTCAGGGGTTGCAGACACTGGAGCCGGATCATCCTCCACAGGCAGCAGTATTGGAGACTGCGGTGGGGATGATGGTCTCTCCGAGGTACCTCTTACTGGAGTGGAAACAAAACAGAATTGAGGCACAGTCACAAGTTCCAAGAAACTGGGGGTAGGTGAACACAAGGAGGTCTGTAAGTTGGGGGTCGAGGTGAGAGGTGTGGACATAGGGGCAAAAGGACGAAGACATCTCTTCAGCCGGTTCCTATGTACCCGGAGTGGTGGACGGTCTCCTCTTGAAATCTCGTAGACTTCAGAGGAGAGACTGTCCCTAACTAGGTATGGCTCACGCTCCCAACGCCCATCTAGCTTACTGGTAGGATGGTTGTTGCGCAGCCACACTCGATCTCCTGGGGCAAAAGGCTCAGCACAGGCATTACGATCAAAGTCTCGTTTTTGTTTCTCTCGGGCCTCTTCCAACCGCAGATCCACAACTTCTCTGGCATCCGCCAGGCGCCTCTGGTGTTCGTGAACCCAGTCAGTCTGGGGGAGTAAAGACTGGGAATCAGGGGACTCCATGTCCCAGGTCATATCAGCAGGGAGATGGCCGTGTCTCCCGAACATCAGATAATACGGGGTGTATCCTGTGGAGCAATGAGTGGTATTGTTGTACAGGTACACTAATTTGGGCAATAGTTTTGGCCAGTCAGCCCTTTTTGCAGGGGTCAGAGTCCTCAGCATATTGATTAGAGTCTGATTCATCTTTTCACAAAGCCCGTTGCCTTGGGGATGATAGGCTGTGGTCCTCAGCTTCTTGCAGCCATATAGAGTGCACAGCTCCTGGAAGACTTGGGACTCAAATGCTGTTCCTTGGTCTGTAAGGATCTGGTCCGGACAGCCATAGGGGAGGATGAAGCTCTTCCACAGGGCCGCTGCGGTAGTCCTTGCAGACAGATCTCTGACAGGTACTGCAACCACAAATTTGGTATAGTGGTCGATGATCGTAAGAGCATAACTGTGACCGGATCTGCTGGGCTCCAACTTCACGTGGTCCAATGCCAGGATCTCCAAGGGCCGTTGGCTCACAATGGGACGTAGAGGGGCCCTTTGATTGTGTCGCTCTCCTCGAGCGATGGCGCAGGCTGGGCATTCTCGACACCAGGCTTCAATGTCGGACTTCATGTTGACCCAGAAGAATCGCCTTCGGAGGGTGGCTTCAGTCTTCTGAGCGCCAAAGTGTCCGGACTGGTCATGGTACATTTCCAGTATTATCTTGGCGTCCCTCCTGGGAATCACAATCTGGTATAGCCGGTCATAAGTGATAGGGTCCAGAGTTCTTCTCTTTAGCAGACCCTGGTGCATGCTCAGAGTCTTTCTCTGGCGCCACAATTGAGACAGTTCTCCATCAGCTCTTCTGCGCCGGATTCTTTCAGGCACTCGCCCACTAGAGAGATAGTCCATTACTTCTCCTATGGCACGGCTATCAGCCTGAAGACTCATCCAGAGGTCCTTTTCCGCAGGGGGCTCTGACTCTTCTTGAGGAGTAGCTGGCGCTGCCTCTGTCGGTAGGGAGTAAACTCTCTGGGCATCTTGACGCACAAACCGGGCATAGAACGCTGGCATCTCCACATCTTCCCACTGAGCATCCGTGGAGGGTCCCTCCCACTGGTCAGGGAGACGGGACAGAGCGTCGGCGTTGTCATTGGTCTTACCAGCCCGGTACTTGATGGTAAAGCTGAAATTGGCAAGTCTGGAGGCCCACCGTTGTTCCAGTGCTCCAAGACGTGCGGTGTTCAGATGCGCCAAAGGATTATTGTCTGTGAAGACAGTGAAAGATGATGCAGCTAGGTAGTCCTTGAACTTTTCGGTCACAGCCCAGACTAACGCCAGAAACTCCAACTTGAAGGAACTATAGTTCTGGTCGTTTTGCTCCGGTTCTCGGAGGGAACGGCTGGCGTAGGCTATGACCCTTTCAGTTCCGTTTTGGAGCTGGGATAATACCGCCCCTAGACCTTGCTTGCTGGCATCAGTGTATAGGGTGAAAGGCAGACTATAGTCTGGATATCCCAACACCGGAGGTTCAGTCAGCCGTTGCTTGAGCATCTGGAAGGCAGCTTCTCGTTCGGCCGTCCACTCAATGGATACTCGGGAATGTTGGCTCTCCTTTGGCAGGCCCCGTAGAAGCTCTTGCAGGGGAGCCGCCAGCTGGGCAAACTTCGGGATGAAACGCCTGTAATAACTGGCAAATCCCAGGAAGCTTTTGATGTCCCGTACTGTTGATGGGGTAGGCCAGTCGTGGACAGCTGCAATCTTCTCTGGATCTGGCTCAATTCCATGAGCGCTCACCACATGTCCCAAGTACTTGACGCTAGGTTGTAGCAGGTGGCACTTGGATGGCTTGACCTTCAACCCATGTTGGGTCAGGATTTGGAAGACTTCAGCCAGATGGTGGAGGTGGTCTTCATAAGTCTTGGAGTAGATGATAATGTCGTCCAAATATAGCAGGACGGTCTCGAAGTTGCGATGACCCAAACATCTTTCCATCAGCCGTTGAAATGTGCCTGGGGCGTTGCATAGCCCGAACGGCATGTTGTTGAACTCGAACAGGCCCATTGGGGTGGTGAAAGCCGTCTTCTCTCTGTCTTCCGGCGCCATGGCCACTTGCCAGTAGCCACTGGTCAGGTCCAGGGTAGAGAAGTAGGCAGCTGACCCTAGGGCTGCGAGGGATTCCTCGATTCGAGGCAGAGGATAGGCGTCCTTGTGGGTGATATTGTTGATCTTCCTATAGTCAACACAGAATCGAAGGGTTCCATCCTTCTTCTTCACAAGGACCAGCGGGGCAGCCCATGGGCTGTGACTCTCCCGGATAACGTTGGCTGTCTTCATCTCTTGTACCAGCTTCTTCACCTCTTGGTAGCGGGCTGGAGGGATGGGCCGGTACCGTTCCTTGATAGGAGGATGAGAGCCAGTAGGGATGGTGTGTTGGATCAGAGTAGTCTGCCCAAAATCCAGTGGGTGTTTGCTGAAGGCCTGGTGGTGCTTCATAACGACAACCAGGACACCTTGTACTTGGTCTGCAGGAGTAAAATCGTCGTCTCCAATATTGAGCTCAAGCCACCAGGATTGCTCGGCAGGCTCACCTTCAGCACTTTGCTTCACTTCCAACTGTTGGGAGGCAGACAGAGCGGTTTCCACCAAGTCTTCAGGATGCACGCTGAAGAGAGTGGCTACGGCTTGGTACTTTCTCAGATCCACTGGGGAGTCTCCCACATTTAGTAGTCGAATGGGTACTTGTCCTCGGGATACAGTGACTAGGCTCCTGGCGGCTAGAATGGGCAGGTCTTCATCAGCTGGTAGAGGTTCTACTATCGCCTGGTAGTCTTGACCTTGGACGCCCATGCAGGCTCGACACCATACTAACGTCTCAGTCCCAGGTTGAAGGCGGACAGGTTGGGGATCCTTGATCCGGGCTCTGCAGATTTCTCCATTAGGGCCAGCAAACTTCTGTTGCGCCGCTAGAACCTGCATAGTCTCCTGAATTACCTTCCGGGAACCGTTGGGCACTGTTGGCAGGGAGTCGTGGAGAGCCTTCAGCACTTCAGGGTAGCAGTTGCGGAGGACATTGGTACCCAGTACCAGGGAGAAGTTACCATTTTCGGGCACACGTGTCACCACTACGCCCTGTCTGGTTAACTCAGTGTCTCCAATGGTTAGCGTGGGCTCCCAGTAGCCGCGGATGGGTACGGGTTTTCCGTTCGTAGCAATAATGTTCAAGTAAGCCTTGGGAGGCTGGACTAAGGATGCTCTTCCTCGGCATTTCTCAAAGGCAGCACTCCGGAGGGTGGTCACTTGAGAGCCGGTGTCAATTAAGGCCGGTAGGGTAACTCCATTGATGGTTACATGAACCGTGGGGCGAGTCCCCACGAACCTGGGCATCCAGTTAGCATCTCGGGGACTTACAAGTTCTTCCCTTGGAGGTCGTCCCTTAGCTCCAAGGGTTTGTCGTTTAACTGACGACAATCATTCTCTTCATGCCCATATTTATGGCAGTAGCTGCACCGCTGACGGGGTTTCTTCTGACTCCAGGTGCTTAACGACTTCGCTTCTTTTGGGCGCTGTTTAGTCGGAGATTCACGAGGAGTAGCTGACCGTACCGGGTTCTCTGGAGGTTTCCTCCTCCTAGCGGAGACAGTTACTTCCAACTGGGTCAACCGATCGAGGATTTGATGCAGGGTGTCCGCCAGATTAGAGACCTGTCCTGATAAGTCAGCAACTTCCGTAGCCGCAGGAGTAGGTGATGTCGACTGCATTGAATAGCAAGCTAGAGCAGATTCCTCCATTTCCACGGATTCAGGCTCTTTCTGCGGTCCAGTAGGCGGTCGGTCCCCTAATATGTCAATGGCAATTTCCTTAAACTCAAGGAAGGAGGCCTGGGCATGTTGAGAAGAGATGATCTTTAGTTGACACCTTTGATTTCTATCAACAAGTCCATTAATAAATTGTTCCCTTAAGGTTTGATCAGAGGTTTCAGCGTCTTTGGGCTCAAGGCAGGTGATGGCCTTCCATGTCTCCTGTAGGGAGAGGGCAAAGTCTCGGAGGGACTCTTGGGGCTTCTGTCTTTTCCCGAAGAATTTCTGCTTCAACTCGGAGACAGTACACTTGTCAAAGGTATTGCGTAGCCTATCAAGAATCTGGACCACATTCTGACACTGTTCTCGGGGCCAAGACTTGACTTCCCGGAGAGCGGGTCCTTTCAACTGCCCGATGAGGATGCCCACTTTCTGTTCCTCTGTAAACGGACACAGGGCGAAGGTGGCTAACAATTTGTCTCTGAATTCAGAGAGAGTGTGTGATTCTCCCTCGTAGTGGGTTAACCAGGGGGCCCCCGGATAGTAGGGCATAGTCAGAGGCATCATGGTGGGAGTCCCAGGGACACTAGTTGTAGCAGGGCTGAAAGGACTCTCTGGAGGACTTAACATGCTCCGGTACCCTGAGGAGGGACCAGGGGACGGGACTTGCGCCAGTCCCGTATCTTCGTCCTGGGCGGACATGACTGGCCTAGCTGAGGGAAGTCTGTAGGGTTACACAATGTCCGTTGCTATGGGCGATGGCTAGAATGGGACGTGGGCACTTTAAGACACAGTCACTATTCCCTGGGAGGTGAGCCAATAACCTAGCGTCGGAAACAATCTCTACACCCCTTTAACTTCCCCAGCGGTACTCACTCAGGATCAGCCGCGGTGACAGGACAGCTCCGGTGCATGAAGGACTCCGTTCCCGATGTCCGGCAGGCAGCAGGGGCTCGGTGATGCTCAGCGGTGTTCTCCTCCAGTCGCAGGACACGTGCGCCGGACCTCCGGATGAGGCGCACACTGCTGGCAGGCTTCAGGCGCGGCCTGCGCCGAAATCCAAGATGGCCGATTAACCCTCTTCGTTGCCGGCCGCACTCGCTCCAGCTCCTCCTCCACGGTAGTTCGCGCCACTCGCGCAGGGGGCGGAGCCTAGTGACGCCTCTGGAGTTCCCGCCAGTGAGGATTTGGCGGGCTGGAAATACTTGCTGCGCCACACGCCTCTGAGGTAAATGCTTCAGGCGCAGCAGCGCCGGATGTAGCAGAGCTGAAACAGTTCTTGCAGGAATTAACCTCTTGAGTGCTGGAGCGGCGCTCGACAGCACGTGGCAGCAGTATAAAGTTCAATGTAGAAACACACAAATACTTGGGCCTAAACCCGGATGGCAGCAGGGTTAGGCAGCACAGTCTTTTTCTTAATAAAGTACAGTCTTTAGTGCCAGGATAAGGCACAGAAGTATATATCCTGTGATTCGTGACGCCACTTGCAACATCCCCCACCGGGGCCTAGCCCTTTGCGGTGAGGCCTGGAGACAGCCGGGGCCCGCGGTACCGGAGTGGCTGGCGGTTGCGGCCTAAGCACGCTATTGTCACGGTGCTTGGTACGGGGGGAACCGGAGGGCTGTCCTACAGCCTGGCAGGTCTCCAGCAGGGTGGTGTTGGCAAGAAATGATGAGGGAGAGGCTGCTGTAGCGGATCTCCCTGGGGCAACCCCTTAATGTCCCGAGTGTGAGTCTCTGGGTGATGGACAGGGTGCCGGTGATGAAGGCAGCCGTATTAGCAGGGACCAGACGGAGACAGAAGTTGAAGAAAACAACTTACAGTTCTTTATTTGAACCGGCAGGAACCGCAGCAACGTGCCTTTAACAGGTAGATGGAGTGCTGAGATGTGAGTTGGAGGGAGCCTCAGGAGATAGTTCACCAGCCTGGATGTAGAGAGCAGGCTGGGAGGCAGCTGTGTCCTGGTAGGAAGCTTCAGCTTGTCCTGTAGGGCTTCAGGTATCACCCTCAAAGGCAAGATGACACCCCTTTTCCTCACTACACCACTCCAGTCCAATACTCCACTCTTCAGAGGCAGGGGCTAAGCTCTTCCTGCTCTGGTATGGGCTAGACTGAGATTTCTCACTCACTCACTCACTCACTGATCTCTAGGATTCTCCTACACTGGAATCTCCCTAGAAAGACCTCTAGAACATTCCTGGCCAGGGGGTTTTATTACCTCCCTTTGGTCAGGTGGTGGCTGCTCCTCCAATCACATCTCAGCTTACAGAGCACAGGATGTAACACATATCATTGGATAACAGCATCTGGCATTATACAAAATACTTAACTCCTGCCTTGCCAGGCAGGATTCACCACTGCAATACCGGATTACATAGGGGTCTATGGAGAGGGGAGGGGGAGCAAGCTAGATAGGCAGAAGCTTGCAGAGGTGTCGGATTACATAGGGGGTCTACGAAGAGGGGAGGGGGAGCAGTGAGTGTCCACTCATCAGCAAAGAGGGAAAAGCAAATTTGCAGACAAGACTACAGAAAAATAAACAGGGACATATCCTTCATAAGACTGACACCAGTTGATCGTACTGAGTATAACGGGGGGTGGGCTGTTGGATTTCTACTATGGAATCTATCATTTCACCTGATAAACTAGCAATTTTTGAATTTTGAAATTTTGAATGGACTCTCCAAAGTGACTCGGAGATAAGTGTGAGTGAGGGATGTTTCAGATAAACGAAAGGAATAAATAAGAAATCTTCAGAGTGTGCTACTTAAAGGAGTGTCCAGTGACAATAAGTTAGCCACTATTCACAGGATAGGGTTTAACCTGCTGATCTGTGGGGGTCTCAGGGATGTGACCCCCATGCTTGTGGAAATGGGAGTCTGGTATACCCCAGATGAATAGAACATCCAGTTGTGTATGTACCAGCTGCTCTATTCAATCTTTGCATAGAGCTGTGCTTGGCTGTCCCCATCAGTCCCATAGGTAGAGAATTGGGGTGCAACAACGGTAAGGCCCCCACTGATTATCAAGTTAGCCCCTATCTTGTGGAAAGGGGCTAACTTGTTGACATTGGACAAGCCCTTTAATCAGAGATGCTACCTCGAAGAACATTTTAACAGATAAAGTTGAGCCATCATGGCTGGGGACCACATAGTCTACCCTGTGTAGCTGTAGGTCTATCAGTGGTTACCCTAGTCCTGAGATGCCGCCAGTAACTCGTTGCGGCTTCATGTGTCTTCATGGCTGTTACCACTACCTTCTACAAACCCCTTCCGTGAACATGTCCATCAAATGATGTTTTTTCTTCAACCACTTCAACCAGAGATACTACCCCGAAGAACATCTCAGCAGATAACGTTGTGCCATCATGGCTGTGGACTACGTAGTCTACCCTACTGTGTAGCTGTAGGTCTATGAGTGGTTACCCGAGTCCTGAGATGGTGCCACCAGTAATTCGTTGCGGCTTCATGGGTCCTCATGGCTGTTACCACTACCTTCTACAAACCCCGACCATGAACATATCCATCATATGATGTTCCTCTCATTAACCAGAGATACTACCTCGAAGTACATGTCAACAGATAAAGTTGTGCCATCATGGCTGTGGATCACGTAGTCTACCCTACTGTGAAGCTGTAAGTCTATGAGTGGTTATCCTAGTCCTGAGATGGTACCAGTAACTCGTTGCGGCTTCATAGGTCCTCATGGCTGTTACTACTACCTTCTACAAACCCCTTCCATGAACATGTCCATCATATGATGTTCTCTCTTCAACCAGAGATACTACCTCGAAGAACATCCCAACAGATAAAGTTGTGCCATCATGGCTGTGGACCAAGTAGTCTACCCTACTGTATAGCTGTAGGTCTATGAGTGGTTACCCTAGTCCTGAGATGGTGCCGCCAGTAATTCGTTGCGGCTTCATAGGTCCTCATGGCTGTTACCACTACCTTCTACAAACCCCTTCCATGAACATGTCTATCATATGATGTTTTCTCTTCAACCAGAGAACAATCCCAGTGTTTTGCACCTGTGACGGTTCCACTGCAACATCCCCCACCGGGGCCTAGCCTTAAAGGTGAGGCCTGGAGATCCTCCAATCACATCTCAGCTTACAGAGCACAGGATGTAACACATATAATTGGATAACAGCATCTTGCATTATACAAAATACTTAACTCCTGCCTTGCCAGGCAGGATTCACCACTGCAATACCCCTATGTCCTATAAGGACCATGTAGTGTAATGGGATTACATGCAGGTGGGACGTATTCGCAAACCCTACCTCGCCATTGCATCGGCGAGGGTGTTGCATACCCCGGGGGCAATTGAAAGAGCCGCCCTCGGCTCGACTACAGATGTTTTGGGGCACAGAGGGGGCTAAGGGCACTTCTGGGAAGTGCAGGCTATGTGAGGTGTAGGGACAAACCGCCCATGGTCCTGGAGACAGGCACCTGGGTTGGTGTCGGACTGAGACAAAAACATATAGCTGTATGATAGTTGGTCGCTGACGCCATTAAACCGAACTGTACAGTAGGAAAGGTGTGGTGTCATGTCCCGTAATCCACTCCTTGCACCAAGGCCTGTATATTTGTTTTATCAACGCTTCTTCCCTGGCGGCAATTATATAGTGTATATATGCATACATTGGCATATGTGACACAATAAAACATTGTACTACATAGAGACGGTCCGACACAGCCACACTACAACCTGAAAAGCCTATGAAAGGGTTAATGCAGACTACTGGCAGATATGACAGTGTGCAACAGGTTAATTCACATTGGCTTAGGAGCCCAATGGGTACACGTCTTGAAACGTTACAAACGTTACAGAGGTAGATAGGCTACTCAGGGTAGCAGAATAAATGTCTCTTTTCCTGAAAAGAAAAGGCATAAAGAAGTGCAAACAGAATGTCCGTACCTAAAAAGGAAGGCATTAAGTGCAAAATAATAATCAATAGACATAGCAACTTTTCCCTGGAGTATCTGGCAAAAGTCTCACAGAAGGTCTCTAATGACAAAGTCCATCTTCTGGGTACAGCCCTTGATGTGGGGGAAAAGTGCAATGAAGAAGCAAAGGGTCTCCTCTATGTGTAGAGGGACAGAGTCCTTTGGGTAGGAATCTCTGCTGTGGCAGAGGAAGAGGTGCTATCATAGCACATGACAATAATCAGTTCAAGGTATGTCTCTTGACTGAGATAAATAAGGGTAAGAGTCTCAGGAAAGTCTCTGGCTCTTTGGGAATAGGACAAAAATATACAATATGTACACAGTACAGTACCTGAAGTGGGCTACAGCCCTTCAAGGGTTACTCTGCATCTTCTTCGGTGGTAAGTACTTCGGTGTCAGAAAAACGTACCTGCCTCCTGCTCCTGCGGGTCACCAGCTGGTACTCCTGCAGGTACGCAGGAGCTTTACCTTTTGTCTCCCTTTGAGACCTTCGAAGTTCCGGCCTGGAGAAGATAACAATCTCCTCATCGTCGTCCTCTGAGTCAGGCGCTGGAGTCAGATTCTCAGCTGCCTCTGATGCTTCAGGGGTTGCAGACACTGGAGCCGGATCATCCTCCACAGGCAGCAGTATTGGAGACTGCGGTGGGGATGATGGTCTCTCTGGGGTACCTTTTACTGGAGTGGAAACAAATTAGAATTGAGGCACAGTCACAAGTTCCAAGAAACTGGGGGTAGGCGAACACAAGGAGGTCTGTAAGTTGGGAGTCGAGGTGAGAGGTGTGGACATAGGGGCAAAAGGACGAAGACATCTCTTCAGCCGGTTCCTATGTACCCGGAGTGGTGGACGGTCTCCTCTTGAAATCTCGTAGACTTCAGGGGAGAGACTGTCCCTAACTAGGTATGGCTCACGCTCCCAACGCCCATCTAGCTTACTGGTAGGATGGTTGTTGCGCAGCCACACTCGATCTCCTTGGGCAAAAGGCTCAGCACAGGCATTACGATCGAAGTCCCTTTTCTGTTTCTCTCGGGCCTCTTCCAACCGCAGATCCACAACTTCTCTGGCATCCGCCAGGCGCCTCTGGTGTTCGTGAACCCAGTCAGTCTGAGGGAGTAAAGACTGGGAATCAGGGGACTCCATGTCCCAGGTCATATCAGCAGGGAGATGGCCGTGTCTCCCGAACATCAGATAATACGGAGTGTACCCTGTGGAGCAATGAGTGGTATTGTTGTACAGGTACACTAATTCGGGCAACAGTTTTGGCCAGTCAGCCCTTTTTGCAGTGGTCAGAGTCCTCAGCATATTGATTAGAGTCTGGTTCATCTTTTCACAAAGCCCGTTGCCTTGGGGATGATAGGCTGTGGTCCTCAGCTTCTTGCAGCCATATAGAGTGCACAGCTCCTGGAAGACTTGGGACTCAAATGCTGTTCCTTGGTCTGTAAGGATCTGGTCCGGACAGCCATAGGGGAGGATGAAGCTCTTCCACAGGGCCGCTGCGGTAGTCCTTGCAGACAGATCTCTGACAGGTACTGCAACCACAAATTTGGTATAGTGGTCGATGATCGTAAGGGCATAACTGTGACCGGATCTGCTGGGCTCCAACTTCACGTGGTCCAATGCCAGGATCTCCAAGGGCCGTTGGCTCACAATGGGACGTAGAGGGGCCCTTTGATTGTGTCGCTCTCCTCGAGCGATGGCGCAGGCCGGGCATTCTCGACACCAGGCTTCAATGTCGGACTTCATGTTGACCCAGAAGAATCGCCTTCGGAGGGTGGCTTCAGTCTTCTGAGCGCCAAAGTGTCCGGACTGGTCATGGTACATTTCCAGTACTATCTTGGCGTCCCTCCTGGGAATCACAATCTGGTACAGCCGGTCATAAGTGATAGGGTCCAGAGTTCTTCTCTTTAACAGACCCTGGTGCATGCTCAGAGTCTTTCTCTGGCGCCACAATTGAGACAGTTCTCCATCAGCTCTTCTGCGGCGGATTCTTTCAGGCACTCGCCCACTAGAGAGATAGTCCATTACTTCTCCTATGGCACGGCTATCAGCCTGAAGACTCATCCAGAGGTCCTTTTCCGCAGGGGGCTCTGACTCTTCTTGAGGAGTAGCTGGCGCTGCCTCTGTCGGTAGGGAGTAAATTCTCTGGGCATCTTGACGCACAAACCGGGCATAGAACGCTGGCATCTCCACATCTTCCCACTGAGCATCCGTGGAGGGTCCCTCCCACTGGTCAGGGAGACGGGACAGAGCGTCGGCGTTGTCATTGGTCTTACCAGCCCGGTACTTGATGGTAAAGCTGAAATTGGCAAGTCTGGAGGCCCACCGTTGTTCCAGTGCTCCAAGACGTGCGGTGTTCAGATGCGCCAACGGATTATTGTCTGTGAAGACAGTGAAAGATGATGCAGCTAGGTAGTCTTTGAACTTTTCGGTCACAGCCCAGACTAACGCCAGAAACTCCAACTTGAAGGAACTGTAGTTCTGGTCGTTTTGCTCCGGTTCTCGGAGGGAACGGCTGGCGTAGGCTATGACCCTTTCAGTTCCGTTTTGGAGCTGGGATAATACCGCCCCTAGACCTTGCTTGCTGGCATCAGTGTATAGGGTGAAAGGCAGACTATAGTCTGGATATCCCAACACCGGGGGCTTAGTCAACCGTTGCTTGAGCATCTGGAAGGCAGCTTCTCGTTCGGCCGTCCACTCAATGGCTACTCGGGAACGTTGGCTCTCTTTTGGCAGGCCCCTTAGAAGCTCTTGCAGGGGAGCCGCCAGCTGGGCAAACTTCGGGATGAAACGCCTGTAATAACTGGCAAATCCCAGGAAGCTTTTGATGTCCCGTACGGTTGATGGGGTAGGCCAGTCGTAGACAGCTGCAATCTTCTCTGGATCTGGCTCAATTCCATGAGCACTCACCACATGTCCCAAGTACTTGACGCTAGGTTGTAGCAGGTGGCACTTGGATGGCTTGACCTTCAACCCATGTTGGGTCAGGATTTGGAAGACTTCAGCCAGGTGGTGGAGGTGGTCTTCATAAGTCTTGGAGTAGATGATGATGTCGTCCAAATATAGCAGGACGGTCTCGAAGTTGCGATGACCCAAACATCTCTCCATCAGCCGTTGAAATGTGCCTGGGGCGTTGCATAGCCCGAACGGCATGTTGTTGAACTCGAACAGGCCCATTGGGGTGGTGAAAGCCGTCTTCTCTCTGTCTTCCGGCGCCATGGCCACTTGTCAGTAGCCACTGGTCAGGTCCAGGGTAGAGAAGTAGGCAGCTGACCCTAGGGCTGCGAGGGATTCCTCGATTCGAGGCAGAGGATAGGCGTCCTTGTGGGTGATATTGTTGATCTTCCTATAGTCAACACAGAATCGAAGGGTTCCATCCTTCTTCTTCACAAGGACCAGCGGGGCAGCCCATGGGCTGTGACTCTCCCGGATAACGTTGGCTGTCTTCATCTCTTGTACCAGCTTCTTCACCTCTTGGTAGCGGGCTGGAGGTATGGGCCGGTATCGTTCCTTGATAGGAGGATGAGAGCCAGTAGGGATGGTGTGTTGGATCAGAGTAGTCTGCCCAAAATCCAGTGGGTGTTTGCTGAAGGCCTGGTGGTGCTTCATAACGACATCCAGGACACCTTGTACTTGGTCTGCAGGAGTAAAATCGTCGTCTCCAATATTGAGCTCAAGCCACCAGGATTGCTCGGCAGGCTCACCTTCAGCACTTTGCTTCACTTCCAACTGTTGGGAGGCAGACAGAGCGGTTTCCACCAAGTCTTCAGGATGCACGCTGAAGAGAGTGGCTACGGCTTGGTACTTTCTCAGATCCACTGGGGAGTCTCCCACATTTAGTAGTCGAATGGGTACTTGTCCTCGGGATACAGTGACTAGGCTCCTGGCGGCTAGAATGGGCAGGTCTTCATCAGCTGGTAGAGGTTCTACTATCGCCTGGTAGTCTTGCCCTTGGACGCCCATGCAGGCTCGACACCATACTAACGTCTCAGTCCCAGGTTGAAGGCGGACAGGTTGGGGATCCTTGATCCGGGCTCTGCAGATTTCTCCATTAGGGCCAGCAAACTTCTGTTGCGCCGCTAGAACCTGCATAGTCTCCTGAATTACCTTCCGGGAACCGTTGGGTACTGTTGGCAGGGAGTCGTGGAGAGCCTTCAGCACTTCAGGGTAGCAGTTGCGGAGGACATTGGTACCCAGTACCAGGGAGAAGTTACCGTTTTCGGGCACACGTGTCACCACTACGCCCTGTCTGGTTAACTCAGTGTCTCCAATGGTTAGCGTGGGCTCCCAGTAGCCGCGGATGGGTACGGGTTTTCCGTTCGTAGCAATGATATTCAAGTAAGCCTTTGGAGGCTGGACTAAGGATGCTCTTCCTCGGCATTTCTCGAAGGCAGCACTCCGGAGAGTGGTCACTTGAGAGCCGGTATCAATTAAGGCCGGTAGGGTCACTCCGTTGATGGTTACATGAACCATGGGGCGAGTCCCCACGAACCTGGGCATCCAGTTAGCATCTCGG
Source organism: Engystomops pustulosus (assembly GCA_019512145.1). Lineage (NCBI taxonomy): Eukaryota > Metazoa > Chordata > Amphibia > Anura > Leptodactylidae > Engystomops > Engystomops pustulosus. The sequence goes on along the minus strand of WNYA01002513.1, from coordinate 13,022 downwards.
GGACTTACAAGTTCTTCCCTTGGAGGTCGTCCCTTAGCTCCAAGGGTTTGTCGTTTAACTGACGACAATCATTCTCTTCATGCCCATATTTATGGCAGTAGCTGCACCGCTGGCGGGGTTTCTTCTGACTCCAGGTGCTTAACGACTTCGCCTCTTTTGGGCGCTGCTTAGTCGGAGATTCACGAGGAGTAGCTGACCGTACCGGGTTCTCTGGAGGTTTCCTCCTCATAGCGGAGATAGTCACTTCCACCTGGGTCAACCGATCGAGGATTTTATGCAGGGTGTCCGCCAGATTAGAGACCTGTCCTGCTAAGTCAGCAACTTCCGTAGCCGCAGGAGTAGGTGATGTCGACGGCGTTGGATAGCAAGCTAGAGCAGATTCCTCCATTTCCACGGACTCAGGCTCTTTCTGCGGTCCAGTAGGCGGTCGGTCCCCTAATATGTCAATGGCAGTTTCCTTAAACTCAAGGAAGGAGGCCTGGGCATGTTGAGAAGAGATGATCTTTAGTTGACACCTTTGATTTCTATCAACAAGTCCATTAATAAATTGTTCCCTTAAGGTTTGATCAGAGGTTTCAGCGTCTTTGGGCTCCAGGCAGGTGATGGCCTTCCATGTCTCCTGTAGGGAGAGGGCAAAGTCTCGGAGGGACTCTTGGGGCTTCTGTCTTTTCCCGAAGAATTTCTGCTTCAACTCGGAGACAGTACACTTGTCAAAGGTGTTACGTAGCCTATCAAGAATCTGGACCACATTCTGACACTGTTCTCGGGGCCAAGACTTGACTTCCCGGAGAGCGGGTCCTTTCAACTGCCCGATGAGGATGCCCACTTTCTGTTCCTCTGTGAATGGGAGCAAGGCGAAGGTGGCTAACAACTTGTCCCTGAATTCAGGGAGAGTATGTGATTCTCCCTCGTAGTAGGGTAACCAGGGGGCCCCCAGATAGTAGGGCATAGTCAGAGGCATCATGGTGGGAGTCCCAGGGACACTAGCTGTAGCAGGGCTGAAGGGACTCTCTGGAGGACTTAACATGCTCCGGTACCCTCAGGAGGGACCAGGGGACGGGACTTGCGCCAGTCCCGTATCTTCGTCCTGGGCGGACATGACTGGCCTAGCTGAGGGAAGCCTGTAGGGTTACACAATGTCCGTTGCTATGGGCGATGGCTAGAATGGGACGTGGGCACTTTAAGACACAGTCACTATTCCCTGGGAGGTGAGCCAATAACCTAGCATCGGAAACAATCTCTACCCCCCTTTAACTTCCCCAGCGGTACTCACTCAGGATCAGCCGCGGTGACAGGACAGCTCCGGTACACGAAGGTCTCCGTTCCCGATGTCCGGCAGGCAGCAGGGTTCAGTGATGCTCAGCGGTGTTCTCCAGTCGCAGGACACGTGCCCCGGAACTCCGGATGAGGCGCACACTGCTGGCAGGCTTCAGGCGCGGCCTGCGCCGAAATCCAAGATGGCCGATTAACCCTCTTCGTTGATGGCCGCACACGCTCCAGCTCCTCCTCCACGGTGCTTCGCGCCACTCGCGCAGGGGGCGGGGCCTAATGATGCCTCTGGAGTTCCCGCCAGTGAAGATTTGGCGGGCTTGAAATACTTGCTGCGCCACACGCCTCTGAGGTAAATGCTTCAGGCGCAGCAGCGCCGGATGTAGCAGAGCTGACACAGTTCTTGCAGGAATTAACCTCTTGAGTGCTGGAGCGGCGCTCGACAGCACGTGGCAGCAGTATAAAGTTCAATGTAGAAACACACAAATACTTGGGCCTAAACCCGGATGGCAGCAGGGTTAGGCAGCACAGTCTTTTTCTTAATAAAGTACAGTCTTTAGTGCCAGGATAAGGCACAGAAGTAAATATCCTGTGATTCGTGACGCCACTTGCAACATCCCCCTACCGGGGCCTAGCCCTTGAGGTGAGGCCTGGAGACAGCCGGGGCCCGCTGCGGGTCACCAGCTGGTACTCCTGCAGGTACGCAGGAGCTTTACCTTTTGTCTCCCTTTGAGACCTTCGAAGTTCCGGCCTGGAGAAGATAACAATCTCCTCATCGTCGTCCTCTGATTCAGGCGCTGGAGTCGGAGTCTCAGCTGGCTCTGATGTTTCAGGGGTTGCAGACAGTGGAGCCGGATCATCCTCCACAGGCAGCAGTATTGGAGACTGCGGTGGGGATGATGGTCTCTGCGAGGTACCTCTTACTGGAGTGGAAACAAAACAGAATTGAGGCACAGTCACAAGTTCCAAGAAACTGGGGGTAGGCGAACACAAGGAGGTCTGTAAGTTGGGGGTCGAGGTGAGAGGTGTAGACATAGGGGCAAAAGGACGAAGACATCTCTTCAGTCGGTTCCTATGTACCCGGAGGGGTGGACGGTCTCCTCTGGAAATCTCGTAGACTTCAGGGGAGAGACTGTCCCTAACTAGGTATGGCTCACGCTCCCAACGCCCATCTAGCTTACTGGTAGGATGGTTGTTGCGCAGCCACACTCGATCTCCTGGGGCAAAAGGCTCAGCACAGGCATTACGATCGAAGTCCCTTTTTTGTTTCTCTCGGGCCTCTTCCAACCGCAGATCCACAACTTCTCTGGCATCCGCCAGGCGCCTCTGGTGTTCGTGAACCCAGTCAGTCTGAGGGAGTAAAGACTGGGAATCAGGGGACTCCATGTCCCAGGTCATATCAGCAGGGAGATGGCCGTGTCTCCCGAACATCAGATAATACGGGGTGTATCCTGTGGAGCAATGAGTGGTATTGTTGTACAGGTACACTAATTCGGGCAATAGTTTTGGCCAGTCAGCCCTTTTTGCAGGGGTCAGAGTCCTCAGCATATTGATTAGAGTCTGATTCATCTTTTCACACAGCCCGTTGCCTTGGGGATGATAGGCTGTGGTCCTCAGCTTCTTGCAGCCATATAGAGTACACAGCTCCTGGAAGACTTGGGACTCAAATGCTGTTCCTTGGTCTGTAAGGATCTGGTCCGGACAGCCATAGGGGAGGATGAAGCTCTTCCACAGGGCCGCTGCGGTAGTCCTTGCAGACAGATCTCTGACAGGTACTGCAACCACAAATTTGGTATAGTGGTCGATGATCGTAAGAGCATAACTGTGACCGGATCTGCTGGGCTCCAACTTCACGTGGTCCAATGCCAGGATCTCCAAAGGCCGTTGGCTCACAATGGGACGTAGAGGGGCCCTTTGATTGTGTCGCTCTCCTCGAGCGATGGCGCAGGCTGGGCATTCTCGACACCAGGCTTCAATGTCGGATTTCATATTGACCCAGAAGAATCGCCTTCGGAGGGTGGCTTCAGTCTTCTGAGCGCCAAAGTGTCCAGACTGGTCATGGTACATTTCCAGTACTATCTTGGCGTCCCTCCTGGGAATCACAATCTGGTATAGCCGGTCATAAGTGATAGGGTCCAGAGTTCTTCTCTTTAGCAGACCCTGGTGCATGCTCAGAGTCTTTCTCTGGCGCCACAATTGAGACAGTTCTCCATCAGCTCTTCTGCGCCGGATTCTTTCAGGCACTCGCCCACTAGAGAGATAGTCCATTACTTCTCCTATGGCACGGCTATCAGCCTGAAGACTCATCCAGAGGTCCTTTTCCGCAGGGGGCTCTGACTCTTCTTGAGGAGTAGCTGGCTCTGCCTCTGTCGGTAGGGAGTAAACTCTCTGGGCATCTTGACGCACAAACCGGGCATAGAACGCTGGCATCTCCACATCTTCCCACTGAGCATCCGTGGAGGGTCCCTCCCACTGGTCAGGGAGACGGGACAGAGCGTCGGCGTTGTCATTGGTCTTACCAGCCCGGTACTTGATGGTAAAGCTGAAATTGGCAAGTCTGGAGGCCCACCGTTGTTCCAGTGCTCCAAGACGTGCGGTGTTCAGATGCGCCAAAGGATTATTGTCTGTGAAGACAGTGAAAGATGATGCAGCTAGGTAGTCCTTGAACTTTTCAGTCACAGCCCAGACTAACGCCAGAAACTCCAACTTGAAGGAACTATAGTTCTGGTCGTTTTGCTCCGGTTCTCGGAGGGAACGGCTGGCGTAGGCTATGACCCTTTCAGTTCCGTTTTGGAGCTGGGATAATACCGCCCCTAGACCTTGCTTGCTGGCATCAGTGTATAGGGTGAAAGGCAGACTATAGTCTGGATATCCCAACACCGGAGGTTCAGTCAGCCGTTGCTTGAGCATCTGGAAGGCAGCTTCTCGTTCGGCCGTCCACTCAATGGATACTCGGGAACGTTGGCTCTCTTTTGGCAGGCCCCTTAGAAGCTCTTGCAGGGGAGCCGCCAGCTGGGCAAACTTCGGGATGAAACGCCTGTAATAACTGGCAAATCCCAGGAAGCTTTTGATGTCCCGTACGGTTGATGGGGTAGGCCAGTCGTGAACAGCTGCAATCTTCTCTGGATCTGGCTCAATTCCATGAGCGCTCACCACATGTCCCAGGTACTTGACGCTAGGTTGTAGCAGGTGGCACTTGGATGGCTTGACCTTCAACCCATGTTGGGTCAGGATTTGGAAGACTTCAGCCAGATGGTGGAGGTGGTCTTCATAAGTCTTGGAGTAGATGATGATGTCGTCCAAATATAGCAGGACGGTCTCGAAGTTGCGATGACCCAAACATCTCTCCATCAGCCGTTGAAATGTGCCTGGGGCGTTGCATAGCCCGAACGGCATGTTGTTGAACTCGAACAGGCCCATTGGGGTGGTGAAAGCCGTCTTCTCTCTGTCTTCCGGCGCCATGGCCACTTGCCAGTAGCCACTGGTCAGGTCCAGGGTAGAGAAGTAGGCAGCTGACCCTAGGGCTGCGAGGGATTCCTCGATTCGAGGCAGAGGATAGGCGTCCTTGTGGGTGATATTGTTGATTTTCCTATAGTCAACACAGAATCGAAGGGTTCCATCCTTCTTCTTCACAAGGACCAGCGGGGCAGCCCATGGGCTGCGACTCTCCCGGATAACGTTGGCTGTCTTCATCTCTTGTACCAGCTTCTTCACCTCTTGGTAACGGGCTGGAGGTATGGGCCGATATCGTTCCTTGATAGGAGGATGAGAGCCAGTAGGGATGGTGTGTTGGATCAGAGTAGTCTGCCCAAAATCCAGTGGGTGTTTGCTGAAGGCCTGGTGGTGCTTCATAACGACATCCAGGACACCTTGTACTTGGTCTGCAGGAGTAAAATCGTCGTCTCCAATATTGAGCTCAAGCCACCAGGATTGCTCGGCAGGCTCACCTTCAGCACTTTGCTTCACTTCCAACTGTTGGGAGGCAGACAGAGCGGTTTCCACCAAGTCTTCAGGATGCACGCTGAAGAGAGTGGCTACGGCTTGGTACTTTCTCAGATCCACTGGGGAGTCTCCCACATTTAGTAGTCGAATGGGTACTTGTCCTCGGGACACAGTGACTAGGCTCCTGGCGGCTAGAATGGGCAGGTCTTCATCCGCTGGTAGAGGTTCTACTATCGCCTGGTAGTCTTGACCTTGGACGCCCATGCAGGCTCGACACCATACTAACGTCTCAGTCCCAGGTTGAAGGCGGACAGGTTGGGGATCCTTGATCCGGGCTCTGCAGATTTCTCCATTAGGGCCAGCAAACTTCTGTTGCGCCGCTAGAACCTGCATAGTCTCCTGAATTACCTTCCGGGAACCGTTGGGCACTGTTGGCAGGGAGTCGTGGAGAGCCTTCAGCACTTCAGGGTAGCAGTTGCGGAGGACATTGGTACCCAGTACCAGGGAGAAGTTACCGTTTTCGGGCACACGTGTCACCACTACGCCCTGTCTGGTTAACTCAGTGTCTCCAATGGTTAGCGTGGGCTCCCAGTAGCCGCGGATGGGTACGGGTTTTCCGTTCGTAGCAATAATGTTCAAGTAAGCCTTGGGAGGCTGGATTAAGGATGCTTTTCCTCGGCATTTCTCAAAGGCAGCACTCCGGAGGGTGGTCACTTGAGAGCCGGTATCAATTAAGGCCGGTAGGGTAACTCCATTGATGGTTACATGAACCATGGGGCGAGTCCCCACGAACCTGGGCATCCAGTTAGCATCTCGGGGACTTACAAGTTCTTCCCTTGGAGGTCGTCCCTTAGCTCCAAGGGTTTGTCGTTTAACTGACGACAGTCATTCTCTTCATGCCCATATTTATGGCAGTAGCTGCACCGCTGACGGGGTTTCTTCTGACTCCAGGTGCTTAACGACTTCACTTCTTTTGGGCGCTGTTTAGTCGGAGATTCACGAGGAGTAGCTGACCGTACCGGGTTCTCTGGAGGTTTCCTCCTCATAGCGGAGACAGTCACTTCCAACTGGGTCAACCGATTGAGGATTTTATGCAGGGTGTCCGCCAGATTAGAGACCTGTCCTGCTAAGTCAGCAACTTCCGTAGCCGCAGGAGTAGGTGGTGTCAACTGCGTTGGATAGCAAGCTAGAGCAGATTCCTCCATTTCCACGGATTCAGGCTCTTTCTGCGGTCCAGTAGGCGGTCGGTCCCCTAATATGTCAATGGCAATTTCCTTAAACTCAAGGAAGGAGGCCTGGGCATGTTGAGAAGAGATGATCTTTAGTTGACACCTTTGATTTCTATCAACAAGTCCATTAATAAATTGTTCCCTTAAGGTTTGATCAGAGGTTTCAGCGTCTTTGGGCTCAAGGCAGGTGATGGCCTTCCATGTCTCCTGTAGGGAGAGGGCAAAGTCTCGGAGGGACTCTTGGGGCTTCTGTCTTTTCCCGAAGAATTTCTGCTTCAACTCGGAGACAGTACACTTGTCAAAGGTATTGCGTAGCCTATCAAGAATCTGGACCACATTCTGACACTGTTCTCGGGGCCAAGACTTGACTTCCCGGAGAGCGGGACCTTTCAACTGCCCGATGAGGATGCCCACTTTCTGTTCCTCTGTAAACGGACACAGGGCGAAGGTGGCTAACAATTTGTCTCTGAATTCAGAGAGAGTGTGTGATTCTCCCTCGTAGTGGGGTAACCAGGGGGCCCCCGGATAGTAGGGCATAGTCAGAGGCATCATGGTGGGAGTCCCAGGGACACTAGTTGTAGCAGGGCTGAAAGGACTCTCTGGAGGACTTAACATGCTCCGGTACCCTGAGGAGGGACCAGGGGACGGGACTTGCGCCAGTCCCGTATCTTCGTCCTGGGCGGACATGACTGGCCTAGCTGAGGGAAGTCTGTAGGGTTACACAATGTCCGTTGCTATGGGCGATGGCTAGAATGGGACGTGGGCACTTTAAGACACAGTCACTATTCCCTGGGAGGTGAGCCAATAACCTAGCGTCGGAAACAATCTCTACCCCCCTTTAACTTCCCCAGCGGTACTCACTCAGGATCAGCCGCGGTGACAGGACAGCTCCGGTGCACGAAGGTCTCCGTTCCCGATGTCCGGCAGGCAGCAGGGCTCGGTGATGCTCAGCGGTGTTCTCCTCCAGTCGCAGGACACGTGCGCCGGATCTCCGGATGAGGCGCACACTGCTGGCAGGCTTCAGGCGCGGCCTGCGCCGAAATCCAAGATGGCCGATTAACCCTCTTCGTTGCCGGCCGCACACGCTCCAGCTCCTCCTCCACGGTGCTTCGCGCCACTCGCGCAGGGGGCGGAGCCTAATGACGCCTCTGGAGTTCCCGCCAGTGAAGATTTGGCGGGCTTGAAATACTTGCTGCGCCACACGCCTCTGAGGTAAATGCTTCAGGCGCAGCAGCGCCGGATGTAGCAGAGCTGAAACAGTTCTTGCAGGAATTAACCTCTTGAGTGCTGGAGCGGCGCTCGACAGCACGTGGCAGCAGTATAAAGTTCAATGTAAAACACACAAATACTTGGGCCTAAACCCGGATGGCAGCAGGGTTAGGCAGCACAGTCTTTTTAATAATAAAGTACAGTCTTTAGTGCCAGGATAAGGCACAGAAGTAAATATCCTGTGATTCGTGACGCCACTTGCAACATCCCCCACCGGGGCCTAGCCTTAAAGGTGAGGCCTGGAGACAGCCGGGGCCCGCGGTACCGGAGTGGCTGGCGGTTGCGGCCTAAGCACGCTATTGTCACGGTGCTTGGTACGGGGGGAACCGGAGGGCTGTCCTACAGCCTGGCAGGTCTCCAGCAGGGTGGTGTTGGCAAGAAAAGATGAGGGAGAGGCTGCTATAGCGGATCTCCCTGGGGCAACCCCTTAATGTCCCAAGTGTGAGTCTCTGGGTGATGGACAGGGTGCCGGTGATGAAGGCAGCCGTATTAGCAGGGACCAGACGGAGACAGAAGTTGAAGAAAACAACTTACAGTTCTTTATTTGAACCGCAGGAACCGCAGCAAACGTGCCTTTAACAGGTAGGTAGGATGCCGAGATGTGAGCTGGAGGGAGCCTCAGGAGATAGTTCACCAGCCTGGATGTAGAGGGCAGGCTGGGAGGCAGCTGTGTCCTGGTAGGAAGCTTCAGCTTGTCCTGTAGGGCTTCAGGTATCACCTTCAAAGGTAAGATGATACCCCTTTTCCTCACTACACTAACTCTAGTCTATTACTCCACCCTTCAGAGGCAGGGGCTAGGCTCTTCCTGCTCTGGTATGGGCTAGACAGAGATTACTCACTCACTCACTACACAGACTGAGAGACTTCTCTCAGTCCAACTCTCTAAGAGTGCTCTAGAACATTCCTGGGCCAGAGGTTTTATTACCTCCCTTTGGTCAGGTGGTGGCTGCTCCTCCAATCACATCTCAGCTCACAAAGCACAGGATGTAACACAGACATTGGTCAATATAATTACATCACAACTTAACATCTGCCTTGCCAGGCAGGATTAACCACTGCAATTTCCCCTTTGATCCTATAAGGACCATGTAGTGTAATATGGTGTTACCTACAGGTGGGACGTATTCGCAAGCACTACCTCGCCATTGCATCGGCGAGGGTGTTGCACCACCATAACCTCAGATTTACTGAGATTTCCCATCTAACAGGATATGTCATGAATACACGACATGACAATACGGACAAAGCTGTCTACTTCTGACTCCGACCATAATGTATCGGCAAAAATTTCCAGGCTCAACCCCCAAAATCCACTTTTAATGACCAGTGCAACAAGATGGATCATGAATAGTAGAGAGGTTGAGTATCGAGCAAGAACCCTGTGGTCTAATTCTGTATATTTTCATGAAGTTTCTTTCTCAATGAAGTCACATCATTTTAAGCCCAAGAAAATGAGGGTACTGTCTCTTTAAGGACCATATACGGACCCTAATTTCGGTGTCGTTTACCGTGAGCAGATGTTATGACACAACTTATTATATGGCAGGTGCACATTCTGCACATAGATTCCTGATGACCCTCTACACGCAGACACAAGTCATCTATAATATGTGCGGGGGAAGGTTTTATTATTATGACTTTCCATCTTCTTTTACTACAGGGCACATTATATTACTATAGGGAAGAGCACCACCTAGTGGAGGTTCTGTTAATGCTACGCATCAAAGTAAGTGCTATGCTATCCCCTGGCCTGGTGCTGGTTCTGGATGCAGGAGTTCTTATGGATACATCAAATTTTGTAACACAAAAAGACAAATAAATCTTCCCACCATCCTGTATATCACATTCCGCACTTCTGTTAATAATAATCTTTATTTATATAGCGCCATCATATTCTGTATCGCTTTACAAATCATAGAAGACATACGGAGGAACCCTGACAGTAAGAGGAAGAGGAGAAGAAATAGATCCAGAAAAGGAGACACTGAAGGTGCGGTCAGATATATAAGAAGAAAACCAAGAGAGTGCAGTGTCCTTCAGGCCAATGGAGCAAAGCCTCCTGAGGAGGAGCTGGTGGTCCACAGTATCAAACGCTGCCGAGAGATCCAGAAGAATGAGGAGAGAATAGTCACCTTAAAGAGGACCTGTCACTAAAGTAAGCAGCTCCTAGTGCTTGAACAAACGCCGCAGTGTTAGAGTGATAGCGTTACCGGAAACCTCCGGTAACGCTATCAAACACTGCGGCGGGGTATAGTGTAATCATCAGACAGCTTGGAAAGCTGTCCGACGTATTCATGAGGGGGCGGGGCTCGGGCGTGCTTGGGGCGGTGACTGCCGCCTAGCGCGTGGCAGTCAATGCCGGCCTATGGAGCGAGTGTGGCGGTCTGGGGTAGAGGCAGCACCTCGGACCGCCCCCTCATGAATATCAGCTTTGCAAGCTGTCCGATGATTACACTATACCCCGCCGCAGTGTTTGATAGCGTTACCGGAGGTTTCCGGTAACGCTATTACTATAACACTGCGGCGTTTGATCAAGCACTAGGAGCTGCTTACTTTAGTAAGCAGCTCCTAGTGCCAATAAATGGGGTGACAGGTCCTCTTTAAGGTTTAGTAGTGAGTAGATCATTGGAGGCTTTAGAAAGAGCAGTTTCAGTGGCACAGTATGAAAAATATATAGTAGGGGATCGAGGAGGGAGTTATCTAAAAGATAGCCGTTTAGTCGAAAATAGACCCGGCTTTATAATAATAATAATAATAATCTTTATATAGCGCCATCAAATTCCGTGGCGCTTTACAAATCAAAGCTTTCCAGGAGTTTGGAGATGAAAAAGAGATTAGAGACTGGTTGGTAGTTAGTAGAACTGTTACGAATGCTGCACTGACTTTTTACAATACAGCCTCTCCTCTGCTTAGAAAGGACTTGATTTTTAGATTTCCTCTGCTTTGCCATCAACCCCATGATGTCTCACCCTAGCATCAAATGACCAGCCAGTGACAGTACCATCTTTTTCAGTAGGTAGTGCACAGTAATTATCCTCTCCATCTTTATTCTTCATACCATAAGTATACAGCCAGGGAGGCTGAGCTGTGAGCTCATTATCTATGTGACAAGAACCTCTCTGATGATTATAAATAACTGTAGTAGATATATTTCTTTCAAGGTACTTTGAGCTGCTAGCCATCACTGAAACATGAATACAGTGGGATGACTCTGCCTCCCTGACTGCTTTGTCTTATGGCGGCTTACATTTTTCTCACTGCTCCAGACCTTAGAATAGGCAGGGCATACTGCTCTCTCCACATTGCACTTTCCAGGTCATTCCTCCTGAACCTTCTCTCACCTTTCCATCTTTAGAGGTCCACACCCTTAAACTTTCCCACCCATAATTTCTTTGTGTGGCTTTAGTAAACCATCCTCCTGGCTCACCACTCCAGTTCCTTGACCACTTTGCTCCCTCACTTTCTATCCTGTGACATTCCAACCATCATCATGGGAGACTTTAACATTTCTATTTATACTCCCATCTCCCCTTCTGCCCCTCAGCTCTTATCATGTACTACCTCTCTAGGTCTTTTACAACTTTCTGATTCCTTCACTCCATCCTCGACTTCTCCCAACTTTTTTCAATATCTAGTTATACGAATTCTTCCTTTCCACTTTCAGACCAATTCATTCATATACCATAATTATCAATTTTTATTAAGTTTTAATGTATTTATTATTATTCATTTTAATTCCTTTTAATTTTTATTTATTATTGTTATTCATTCATTGTATTTAGTTTATTATCATTAGCTATTTTTTTAATACTTAGTGACATTTTATTTATTATTTCTCACTTACCATATATACTCAAGTATAAGCCTAGTTTTTCAGCACAAAAAATGTGCTGAAAACCCAAACTCGGCTTATACTCGAGTAAAAAAAATATATCAAAACTCACCTTTCTGGCTTCCCCGACTGCTAGCTATATACTGGGGCAGGAAGCTGGCTATATACTGGGGGATATGGGATGGCAGGCTATATACTGGGGAGAAGGTGCTGGCTATATACTGGGGCAGGTGGGTGGCTATATACTGGGGCAGGGGGCCGGCTAAATACTGGGGGATATGGGATGGCAGGCTATATACTATGGGGCAGGTGATGGCTATATACTATGGGGCAGGGTCCGGCAGGCTATATACTGGGGAGGCTGTGACCAATGCATTTCCCACCCTCGGCTTATACTCGAGTCAATAGGTTTTCCCAGGTTTTTGTGGCAAAATTAGGGGCCTTGGCTTATACTTGGGTCGGCTTATACTCGAGTATATACGATAATTTAGCAAATTATGGGCCAGATGTATCACTCGTTTTTTTCTCTTGTTTTTGCTCCTTTTCATGGTGTCGAACTGTTTTTGCGACAGTTTTGCAACTAAACACAAAACTTAACCATGCAACAAAAATAGCCATGTTTCCCTCAAAACGGGTGCAAAAACACTCCAGGCCCAAGGCATAAACTGAGAAGCAGCACGGTGTGATAAATGTTCCCCAGCACTGAGCTCTTGTACAGAGCAGCTCATCCCCAGCAGTAGAGCTCAGCCAGGAGAGAAGTGTAAAGGATTTTGCAGACAGTACAGAGAAGTGTCCCATGTAGCAGGATAAAAGAGAAGTCTGTTGGAGCTGCAGACAGTACAGAGAAGTGTCCCCCGTGTAGCAGGATAGAAGAGAAGTGAGTGGGAGCTGCAGACAGTACAGAGAAGTGCCCCGTATAGCAGGATAGAAGAGAAGTGTGTGGTGGAGAGACAGTACAGAGAAGTGTCCCATGTAGCAGGATAGAAGAGAAGTGTGTGGTGGAGAGACAGTACAGAGAAGTGTCTCATGTAGCAGGATAGAAGAGAAGTGTTGGGAGCTGCAGACAGTACAGAGAAGTGTCCCATGTAGCAGGATAGAAGAGAAGTGTGTGGTGGAGAGACAGTACAGAGAAGTGTCCCATGTAGCAGGATAGAAGAGAAGTGTGTGGGAGCTGCAGACAGTACAGAGAAGTGTCCCCCGTATAGCAGGATAGAAGAGAAGTGTGTGGGAGCTGCAGACAGTACAGAGAAGTGTCCCGTGTAGCAGGATAGAAGAGAAGTGTGTGGGAGCTGCAGACAGGACAGAGAAGTGTCCCCCGTGTAGCAGGATAGAAGAGAAGTGAGTGGGAGCTGCAGACAGTACAGAGAAGTGTCCCCCGTGTAGCAGGATAGAAGAGAAGTGAGTGGGAGCTGCAGACAGTACAGAGAAGTGTCCCCCGTGTAGCAGGATAGAAGAGAAGTGTGTGGGAGCTGCAGACAGGA
>WNYA01002512.1:0-37482 GCA_019512145.1 Engystomops pustulosus | reverse complement strand
TACTCATGCTGCTGCCAACTGACCGCTGTCTCCCTGATACACCCTGTGATTTCCATAATGGTGTTTTCACCCTCCACCACTCTATGACGTTGCCACTATGTTTGGTTTTCCCCTTCATTTCATCTGTCAGAAGGAATGAAAAGCCTCAGGATTGAGCCAAAAGCAGGAGTGGATACAGAATACAGAGGACATGCAAATATCCCATTTACTTGTCATCTCTGTTCTGGATCCACTCCTGTTTGTTTCTTTTGTAAGGTTACATTTAGAGATATGGGGTCAGGTGCTGGGCTCTAGAGTCAGGGTTGGGTGCTAGAGTCAGAGTTGGTAGCTAGGGTCCGGTTTGGGTGACCATGTTAGGGTTGGGTTCTAGGGTCAAGATTGAGAGCTGTGGTCAAGGTTGGGAGCAATAGTATGGGTTGGGTGCTATGGTCAACCTTGGGCTCCAGGCTCAGGGTTCATTTCTAGGGTCAGGGTAGAGAGCTATGCTCTGTGGTGGGTTCTGTGGTCAGGTTTGGGATCTATGATCAGGGTTGGTTGCTAGCTTAAGGTTTGGGAGCAATGGTCTGAGTTGGGTACTAGATTCAGAGTCTGGTGATAAATAACAGATTAAGTGCTATGGTCAGGGTTGGGTGCTGGGGTCAGTGTTGGGTGCTGGGGTCAGTGTTGGGAGCTATGTTCAGGGTTATGCATTAGTTACTTACCCACAATATTATTTCGAAGGAATCATTTGTAATTGGATTGAAAACTGTCTGAAGGATCGTATCCAGAGATGTGGTCAATGATTCCTACTGAGAATGGTCACCAGGTATAAGTGGTGGTCCCCAGGGGTCTGTGCTTCACCCACATTTATTTAATTTATTTATTAATGAGATAGAGGTAGGAATTATTAACACTGTGTTCATAGTATCATAGTATATAAGGCTGGAAAAAGACGCAAGTCCATCAAGTCCAACCTTTAAGAATTAAATAAATGTTTTATCCCCATAAGCCGTGATATTTTTTCTCTCCAGAAAGGCATCCAGGCCTCTCCATAACATGTACATAGAGTCCTCCATAACAACCTCCTGCAGCAGAGAGTTCCATAGTCTCACTGCTCTTACAGTAAAGAACCTTTGTCTATGGTGATGGTAAAATCTCCTCTCCTCTAGGTGTAGAGGATGCCCCCTGTCTATGGTGAGTAGAAAACTCTCTCCTCTAGGCACACAGAGGAGCCCCCGTCTAGTTTGATGGCAAAATCGCCTCTCCTTCAGGTGTAGAGGACTGTCCTATCGGTGATGGATTTACAATCGCATCTCATCAGGCGCAGAGGATTGCCCCCTGTCAGGCTGGATGTTAGAACCTCCTCTCCTCTAGGTGTAGAGGATAGCCCCCGTCTATGCGTGATCGGTAGGCAATATCCTCTACCTATAGGCGCACGAGGATGCCCCTGTCTGGTTGATAGCTTAGACCCTCCTCTCTCTAGGGTAGAGGATGCCCACTGTCTATGGTAATGATTAGAACTTCTCTCCTCTAGGTGTAGAAGCGTAACTGGCAACCATGTATATGGGTCGATGGGAGAAGACAACAGTCCTCCTAAATCTTGGTGTAGAGGATGCACCCCAGGGTTCTACATATGGTAGGTAGAACCTCCTCCACCTACTAGGTGTAGAGACAGTGCCCAAGTCCATATGGCTGATGGTAGAACCTCCTTTCCTCTAGCGAGTAAGGATTGCCACCCTGTATATGGTATGAGCATAGAATCCTCCTCTCATCTAGTGTAGAGGATGATCGCCCTGTACCATGATGGTTGATGATAGAACCCTCCTCTCATTCTAGGTTGTAGAGGATAACCCCACATTCATATTCGGTGATGATATAGAACCTCCTCTCCTCTAGGTGTACGAGGATGCCCCTGTCTTTGGTGATGGTGACCCTCCTCTCATTAGGCGTCTAGAGATGCCCCACTACTGTCTATGGTGATGGTGATCCCCCTCCTCTGACTAGGTGCTAGAGGATGCACCCTGTGCTATGTTGATCGACTGATAGACACCTCCTTCCAGTGCTAGGCGCCACAGAGGAGGCCCCTTGTCCCATAGAGGGTCCATGCCTACAGGTACTATATTAAAAAGATTCTTTTGGAGAGATCCTGTAGGTCCGTTCAGGTTTTTGTACACTGTCTAATGGGTCTCCCCTAGTCGCTTTTTTCTAAAACTGAATAATCCATATAGTTGTTGTAAGCTGTTCAGGTTAGTTCCAGTCCCCCCCCCTCTCCCATACATAATCTTCGGTTGCTCCACTCTGCCCCCCGTCTCCAGACTCTATTATCCAGTTTTATTACAATGGTGCCCAAACTGTACACAATAATCCATGTGTGGTCTGACCAGGATTTGTATAAAGGGCAAAACTATGCTTTATCATCGACGAAATCTATTCCTTCTTGAGACAACTCCCCATAATTTTTAGTTGCTTAAGCAGCCGCCCGCCGGCTCTGGTCCACTAAATAAGAAGGGCTCGGTTTTTTTGACCATCACCACACACCCCCAAGCCTTTTCAGATCCACGTCTTTACCAAGTAAACTTGAACGTTTACGACAAATAATTATACTTTTTGTTTCCACTGGCCCAAGTGACAGACACCTTTCACAATTTATACACATTATAAACCTCATCCAAACATTTCCTGCCCAATCTCAAGCTTCCAACAAATCCCTCTGTAATGCTAAAAACTATCGAACTCATAGTGACTATTACTTACACACGCTAGGATCATCTGACACTATTGAAACTTGACTGTGTAAACCCACTAAAAGGTCCCCCCACTTTTATTTAATAAAACAGATTAACAAAGAAGTGGCCCCCCAATGAATGACACTTGGCACCTCCACTCGGTAACAATTAAACCTATCTCGAGAATGGGCCATAGATGACACTCTCGTTTTCTATACTAAAGGCAATTAACTTACCCAAAATACACAGATTTTCTCATATCCCAGCAGCTCATTTTATATACACAACTTTTATGTGCGCAACGGTGTCAAATGCCTTTGAAAGTCAGAATCTACAACATCCACAGCGGCCCCCCCAGATACCAGGTCTTCGATACTTACCCAGCCCTCGTAGAAACCAACACAGGATGTGAAGTTGACCAGGACCGATCGCTCATCTAAAACCCATGATGACAACTCGGGTATAAGGTTGTGCACACACGTGACGAATACTCCAGGATAGCATTCCTAACAAACAGCCCTTCAAATATTTTCCCAACGACAGAAGTTAGAATCACCGGAGTCTGTGTAGTTTCCAGATCGCTATTTGATTCCTTTTTGTCATATAGGTGAACCACATCGCTATGCGCCAGTCCTGTGGAACATCCCAACCAGTACATCAGTGAATCTCACAATATAAAAATAACGTTTGCTTATCACCGTACATTAATCTCAGAAGAACCCGGACGGGGTGTTATGACATTTGCGTACTCCCGCTCGGTGACACACCTGTATCTATCTTAGTGGTAGCGAGGCACCCCGGCCGCCGTACCATCTCCTGGGCGGTAAAACTCGTTGACATTCCAAAAAAGAATTTACATTATACCTCCTTGTGTCACTCCACTAGGGGGATTTTCCATGAAGAGGAATATTTCTATATGACACTCATCAGTTGTTATATTTGTACACACTTTATAAGCGGCCCAAATACTAACTAAAGTTCATCCTCAGCCAATATGCTCAGAATATTCTTAAGATGGCCGCCTCACGGCATCCACAACAGCACACCCCTAATATCCAGGAAAAAGAACAACCATCCCGATTCCAAAGACAGGCTTCATTCATCACATACGCAACTTAACGACTCTCTGTGACAACGCCCAGGACATTATCTGCCCCAGCATAACTGGAACTGACCCAAACACGGGCACATCGGATGCTAGGACAACATTTGCTTAAACCTTGCCCCAACTATAGATGACTATATGATGTATAACCAAACCTTTCTCCTCTTCTGATAAATCTCGCCAGTAACACGCGAAATAAAGGTACGTCTATGTTCGTTGCTGATCATTGAAACAAAACGTGGCGACCACTTGCTACCTAGCATACCTTTCAACCTGCCGTCGCGGGGAGAGGGGGGGAGCAGAAAAAGGTCGGAGAACAGATAGGTTTTTTATTGAGCAACATTTTCTGTGCTGAAAACGACTGGCTTACACCTAGACTAGATACAGCTATACAAGATGCCTCACATGGGGCCGTACCCTATTCCAGAATCCAAATAGTATGAAACACCCAACATCAATTAATTAAAACGTTAGATTACTACACTGCTGACGCAGGAGGAACAATGATGAACGCGCACCACAGCTACACAATACACTGGAGAAAAAAAATTAATTGTCGAAATATGTGAACGTTATTGAATCTACATTTCTCTAATTCGTTGCTACTCGAATGAAAGTGCTTATCCCCGTGTGAGTGGATCCCGATCGATAGAGATAACTATTTATCACCCAAAACATTTCCAACATTTCTCACATGAAAAGGGCTTCCCCCCCAGTGTGAATTATTGATGATTGATCCTCGTGCCTTTGACAGGAAACAACATTTCCCACCATTCAGCACATGAAAATCGGCTTCTCTCCCGTGTCGATTCTCTGTGTTTTGACAGACTGATTTGATCGGCTAAAACAATTTCCCACATTCCGCGCTACACATGATCTGGCTACTTCCTGGTGTGAGTTTTCTGATGTCTGTAGCAAGATTTGTTCGTCCATGAAACGGCACCCACACTACTGAGTACACGAGAGGCCTACTCGCCAATTGTGACTCTCATGATGTCTACACAAAAAGTGTTTGTCGTGAAGCAATACACCACATTCTACAGCGCCGAAAATGTTTCTCTCACATTGTTATTTTTGTGAGATTTCATGTGCCTCCATTCAGCGACTCCCCTTTGTTGTGGAAACACCTCCCACATTCCGGAACTGAAAATGCCCTATCTCCCCGTGTGAGTTCGTCGATGCTCACGTAGCCCTTGCTTTTCCTGTTAAATACCTCTTCCAGCATTGGAACACGCACACAACTCTTACTCTCCCCCCGGTTAGGGGAATCTCTGACTGCGCGATCGCAACACGACTCCTGCTTGACTACAGTTATTGCATTTGAACATGAAAAATGCTGGACTCCGTAGTGAATTTTTCGATGATTTTCAGGCTTGGATCTATGCTTAAAAACCATTTTCACATTCTAAAACCGCACAATGGCTTCAGTCCCCCGCTGCTCGTGACCTTCTCAAATGTTCGTTCTAATCCTTGATTCATGAAAGGGAAAAAACTTTCCACAAACATTGCAGCGAGAAAACCTTCTTCCACCTGATCGTGAATTCTTCCGTGGTACCTCGACGAGCTGCTTTCTGGGACAAAAACTTTTCCCAACGGGACAACCATGAAAAGGGCTTCTCTCTCAAGTGGGTTTTATATGCTTGCGAGGCGTGGATTCGTTGTGGACAAATGTTACCACACCTCGATACAAGGACAAAAGCTTTCTCCGAGCCATCTGTGAATTAGTCTTATGGATCACAGAATCGACATGTCGGCTACAAACAATTCCCACATTGGAAGCCGAAACAGCTTTATTCTCTGAACACCTGACGCCTTTCAAGCAATGATTTATAGGCAAACGATAACTTCTGACATCGAGTGAAACAGCGAAAATGGCTTTCACTCCCGCTGTGTGACGATCTATGAATGTACAACAAGACCCGATTCATACCACAAACATTCACCGCCATTGTCCCGAGCAAGAAAAGGCTTGTCTCCCTGTGTGACTTGTTAGCATGTCTTTGAAGATGAGACGCTCATATGCAGAAGAAACTTTTCCCACATGTCGAACACCGGGAAAGTGGCTCAATCCACTCTGCCCACGGCAACAAGAGACGATTTCATAGCACTTCCTGACTTTCTCCATGAAGACCAATAAGCATCTCTGCCCTGCAGAGGTTGGAATTCTCCTGATTGTATAACACAAGAATGCTTTCATACTAAAGCACTTTCCACAAAATTCGGACACGGAACACTGCTCTCTCCCCTGTCGTGACATTATCTCTATGTCTTTAAGATGGGGCTTCTATGGAAACAACTTTTCCAAAATTCAGGCATGAAAACTGCTTGCTCTCCGTGTGACGTGCTCTGATGCATAACGACCCGCCGGAGCCCATTTGCGTGATTAAAAACATGGCCACATCACGAACACGAAAGGGTTCTCCCCTGGAGAATTCTATGATGCCTAACAAGAGCCGATTATACAGGCAAAGCTCTTCCAATTCGGCACCGACCAAGTTGCTCAGGCACATCTTTGCACCCACCTCTTTTTTGACCATTTGTGATGGCATGTCTCCTTCCGCCTCAATACAACGGCAGATGGAGAAAGAAGTGGATGGGAGCCACTACATTGAACCTTCACTGGAAAACCATAACCAATAACAAGAATTCACATAACTCTTACCACCTATACATGTTTCCATGAATAATGCAATTGGCTATCATATGCAAAGTACCTTGGTCGACAGAGGGATGTGAGACAAAAAAAAAACCCCCAGTACACATAATCGCACCCATTATGATTCAGGATCTCATCTACTATTTGTTAACAACAATTATCATGCAGGACCAAGAAACATCTCCACAAAAGGCCGATGGGATTCACTCTGCACCATTTGCCTTTTCACTTTTATAACTTCTCCGCACATGATACGAGGACGTCTAAACTTTCCGATCTTGTTCTCTATGTCAAAAGATTTACCGCGAAATTAAAAAGATTTGCCCTTGCCCCTTCACCCAAACTACCGCCCTGTTATCTTCTCACTATCCCAGCACGACCAAACCTCGATCCTCCATGAAGAACCTAAACAACACTTCTACAAAAGTCAACACTATCCTATGACTCACCCTCACACCCGTCGATGACCTCCTCTTATCGTTAACATTATTTGTCAACTTCCAAAAACCTAGAAGGAGTCTCCTCTTCTCTCTATTCTTACTGCCTAAAATACACCTCGTCTAACCCTCACCCTGGCTGTACAAACCTGTCGTTACAATGCACCAGTATACATAATATGCGTTCTTGTCCTGGTGCCTTTTTGATTGATGTCTCAACCCGAAATGTCTCTATACGTGAAATATACGACAGCACAGTTACACACCTTCGGACCATGAATCTTAAAGTTCATCAAAGACATTGTAATGTTCGGATGGGCATATTCAGGTGACCACCCTACCATCTGGTAGATCAGCGTCTATTGATCAGCCTGTTCTTACCTGGTGATGTGAACGAGTTGGTGGGATCTCATCATGAGGCCTATCTTCCCACCTTGTAATGGTCCCTTGTGTCCTTTATAGACCTCCCACTCTCCAACGGAGAAAGAGACAGTGACGTCCGGAAACCACTTATAGGAAACCTGGCCACCAACCAACGGATCACGTCCATTCACCCAGACAACCCTCCAGTGTATTGTACAAGGTCCCAGCAACCTTGCCCAGCAACCCCGCTCCACCTCACCGCTCAGCAGCTCACGTGACCACTTGAATCGGTAAAGGGGAAGTCATCGAAGGATCTCCAAATTCATTTACTCACTGATCACGTAAGGTGGACGAGCTCAGGTCTGCATGGGGGCGCTATTGGCAGGGTCTCCCACTCCTCCTGACACACGGGGGGTCAAAACTCCACCCAGACGATTCGATCCCACACTACTGTGTCAATCCGTGTTATGGCGGACCATGATCACTACAATAGATCCATAGAATCCGTCACTCTCCAGTCATTATTTCAGCGTCCCGCTGTCCTATCCTAGAGATACAGAGCCGCTGTCGGGAGACTCTACCGACTCCGGTTATCAAGGAGATCATTCTCCAGGGTAGCACGGACTGTATCTTAGATACCTATTTGGTTTGTCCTTCCAGGTCCATCCTTCAGGTCGGGCTATTCCCCAATTCATGGACTTCTTGTACTGTCCTTGTGTCCTTCGAATATACTCACTCCTCCATGCAGCAAAGGACAGTGACCGTCATGACATCTTATAGAACATCCTGATCCCACAAATACGACAAAGTATCATCACCCAGACACCTCCTTGTGTCTATTGTACAATGCCCCAGCCATCTCGAGCACCAGCAGAGAAAGAGAAGAAAAAATGAAAAAACCCATAGACAAAAACATCGACACCACACAATAACATACCCCAACACCCCAGGCAGGTCCTCACGCAAGCCAGTGATCCTGGAGGTAAGTTCTAGGATCTTCTGCTCATGTATCAGTGAATGAGGTGGAGGCTCGGTGATGGGGCTCTGGGTCCATCCTCCTGACACACGGGGGGTCACACACTCACCAGACGACTTCTTCACTACTGTGTAATCCTGTGACATCACCTCTCCAGTTATCAATGGGATGATCTGTAAGGTTAGGTCTAATATCTGTGCAACCACGTGATCTCGGTCTTTCTCCATTCTCATTGGGCTACTGGAAAGGGTTAGAAATTATAAAATGTATAAGTGTTCAGGACCTAAACAAAAATAAGCCCTCAACCAGTTCCGTAGGACATGAGGCCAATCAGTTTTGTGACTATCTTAAAGAAAACAGACACACGACATCAGTACCAGCGGCAC
Source organism: Engystomops pustulosus (assembly GCA_019512145.1). NCBI lineage: Eukaryota > Metazoa > Chordata > Amphibia > Anura > Leptodactylidae > Engystomops > Engystomops pustulosus. Next base: position 28,854 of record WNYA01002512.1, on the reverse strand, counting down.
AGACCAGAACCACCAGTAGCAATGGCGACACTGACCAGTATCACCAACACTATCATTGGTACCAGCATCACCATCTACACAGGCAGCACCAAAACGGGTGATCTGAACCTTGCATACCCCAAAAGGGTCTCCGTCCGACCTACCATGAGGAGCGCCAGATTCATGATCTGGACCCAAAATGGTGAAATAGAACTCATTGGTAATTCTGTTTCCATTAGTGCACTACGTGCCCTTACATAAGATACTGTCGTGGTGTTGTCCGACAGAATGTGCATATGGTGATCTGCCAGATAAGGACTATTTGTTCTCTCATACTGCTCTTTGCTCAAGGATACTGGTCCACAAACCAGTAGAGGGAACCATAAAATAGCAGGGAGCTAAGTGGGACGGGAAGACTGCTCCACAACCAGAACTGCTTTCAGCAGTTATACTGCTATGTTCTTCTTTGTATGTTCTTCAGACTGTGCCACCTGAGACATCTTTTTAACCGGGGAGAATGAGACTTTGTTTTCAACCCTGTAGGTTTATTTGTCCCAAGACCTCAGATCCTTTCTGTAGGTACAGGAGCGATACAAACTCCATGCAACTGATGGCAGACAATCTGTAAGTAGACCCAGGATCTTCACGGCGTCTTGAATTGATATGGTTGACGTCTCCCTGAAGGTACGGATCTGGTCCATTATTTTGGTTTCCATTCCCAAATCCATTTGAAACTTTCTGTAAGTAATGAAGTTGTTTTAGCTTTAGATTTAAGTTGAGATTTTTAGTTGAGTAGCTTTAGATTTAAGATGAGACGGTTGGAATCATTGGGTATTTTCACTAAGAATGAAGGAGAGTAGAAACCGCGTCTTTTCTGGTCCTTAGGGACTTGATTCACAGCCAGATCAGGAAGCAAACGTGTGCCAATAAGTAGATGAGTTGACCCGAAATCTACCCAATTCGGCAACAGTTTACTTTTCTGAAAGTAGAGTAGAGATCCAGGTTCCACCCTGCCAACGCAAAAAGGAGCATACCTGCAATGTCTTCCGAACGGCATCAGGGAGCATGGCGTAGCCTTTCGCCTCCAGAGCTCACAGAGACTTCTCCACATCCTCAGTAGCCCCGGCAATTGATTTGCATAAGGATAAAATAACGTTTTATTTAAGAAAGGCAGAATAAAAGATTTATATAAAAATGGTTTGGAGATGGTGCAGGGGGGGGGGGGGGATTCTAGCCAGGGGAACTACTGGAGCGTCACCCATGCCCAGAGGTACGATTTTCTTACAACCATTACACCCTGGTATATATTTTACTTCACATATTATCAGAACAGAGATGGAATTTCTTGGCCTTCTAATTTCATGATAATGCCAAGATCCAGACAAAAACAGACCTTATATGTGTTGACTCGTAGAGTCTTAAAAGTACAGTAGGGACACATAAATTTACGTATTTAGCAGCCGAGTAATTCTGTTAAAATGCGGTAAAGCGCAAAAAAAGATTAATCACCGACGGATCCCACACGCTCCAAACTGAACTCGACAGACCATGAATAAAAAATGGGAGAAACATATCTTGCAGGGGGAAGGTGGTCAAATTCTATCTTGTAACCTTGGCAAATGATGTCCAAGACCCAGGGATTTGATGTTACCTGCGACCACTGGTCCTGGAATTTGAGGAGTCCTCCCCCCACCCTGACCTCAACGTTTCTTGTTGGATGAGCGAGAGAAGATGGACCCTCTTCCTTTACCTCCCTTGGGGTAGCTCCCGCGAGCCGGTTTACCCTAGTCCTGCAAGAATTATTTGGGATGTCTGAAACCACGAAAGGAGGATCTCTTGGGAGCCGGTCTGTTCTCCGGGAAACCCTTATTCTTGGACGAAACTTTTTCTAAGATGGCACTGAATGGAACAATGCAAAGTTTGTTCTTTGAACGGATGTCGCCTCCCCACTTTTTATGCAAAAGCTCTCTTCCAGTGGCATCCAGTGGTCAATGCCCCCTCTTTTGCTGAGAAAACTACTCCCCCTGCCGAGGCATCAGCTAGAAAGGCTGTGGCAGATTTTGGAAGTGACATGTTTTAGAGAAAAGATGTTCTTGGTGTACCTTCTTGCATGCGAGTTTCCAATGCTCCTAGCCAGAATGGAAGCATGTGGCGGTAAGGTTTGATTTAAGACCAATCATAGATGTTTTCTAGGCCTTTTTGAGAAGCTAATCTGACTTCCTGTCTATAAGATCACAGAGCTGGTCCGCGTCTTCAAAGGGCAGCTTCTTCTTCTTGACCACGTTTCTAACCTTGACGTTCACCTTTGGACAGGCGTCCCAGAATTTAGATATTGCCTGATCAAAGAATAATGTTCTTGGAGATCTGAATCTTCTTCTCTGGCTCCTTCCACTTCTAGAGATAAACTCCGTTGGAGTATCAATCACCAGAAACACGCGCTGGCATTTGACATGGAGGCCCCCAAAAGGTTCATCTTCTCTTGACATAAGGTCAACTTCCTCAATGTCTAAAGTCTCGCTAGGTCCTCCATCTGGAAGAGATGTCTGGAGTCAGAAATTTGCATAGAGTCCTGGGACTGACCCATATCCTCAGTGTTAATCTCAAGTTGTGGCTTTTTAGGAGGTGGTTCTCTATGAGTAGTGGCAGCCCCCCCTAGACCCTTGCCATATTCTGGGAAGCTGGAAAAAAATTCCAAATGTGGTGGAGTGGTCAAAAACAGCCAGGCGCGAGGGGAAATTGTAGGATTAGGGAAAGAGAGTTTAAGGTTTAGGATGTTAAATGTTATCCCTTACCGACGGGTGTGACGGTTCTGTATATTACACGTCAGCTGGGGGTGCTTGTAGCCGCGTTCTTGGCTGCTGTGTACTCGGGGGGGGGGGGGGGGGGTGAATGCTGAGTATCAGTGGACAGGTTCCTGGCGTGTACCCGGTGGGAAGGGTGGTGGGTTGTATCAGGGTGGGGTACCACATTTCCTGGCTGGCGTGTTACCCGAGAGTGGGGCGCTTTTGTGTCCGGTGGGGGCAGGGCAGGCAGTTCATGCCTGCCGAATACCCCGGGGGCAGAGTGAAGTGTTCCTGGCCGCCGTTGTACTGGGGCAGTGGGGCGTTTGCCGTGTATTGGTTGGGCTGGTGCCGTGTTCCTGCCTGCTGTGTGCCCGGGGCGGGCGGGGCGTTTGCTGTGTATCGGTGGGCAGGTGCCGCGTTCCTGCCTGCTGTGTACCCGGAGGCTGGTGGGGCATTTGCTGTGTATAGGTGGGCAGGTGCCACGTTCCTGGCTGCCGTCTATCCGGGGGCGGTGGGGTATTTGTCGTGTATCGGTGGGTGGGTGCTGCATTCCTGGCTGCCGTGTACCTGGGGGCGGGGCGTTTGTTGTGTATCGGTGGGCAGGTGCCGTGTTCCTGGCTGCGGTGTACCCAGGGGCGGGGGTTTGTTGTGTATCAGTGGGCAGGTGCCGTGTTCCTGGCTGCCGTGTACCCGGGGGCGGGTGGGGCGTTTGCCTTGTATTGGTGGGCAGGTGCGCGTTCCTGCCTGTCATGTAACCGGAGGCGGTGGAGCGTTTGCCGTGTATCGGTGGCGTGTTCCTGGCTGCCGTGTACCCGGGAGCGGGTGGGGCGTTTGCCGTAAATCGGTTGGGCAGGTGCCACATTCCTGGCTGCCGTGTATCCGGGGGCAGGGCATTTGTCGTGTATCGGTGGGTGGGTGCGGCATTCCTGGCTGCCATGTACCTGGGGAGTCGGGTGGGGCATTTGCCTTGTATTGGTGGGCAGGTGCTGCGTTCCTGGCTGCCATGTACCCGGTGGCGGGTGGGGTATTTGCCGTGTATCGTGGGCAGTTGTGGTGTATCTTGGGGCAGTCTGAGGGGTTATTACTTCCCCTCTGCAGGGCACAAGATGAGATGAGGCCTCAGTAATATCAGTAGAGTGAAGGGCTTGTCCTGGATGATGGTAAGTGATGGTAAGTCACCAGACGCGCTGTACTTACCTCTCTCCGGCACTGCAGGGTTATATACAGAGGCTGCACAAGGAAGCGTCACAGATAACCCCGCAGCCTGGAGGGGGCGCTATCCTCCCTGTACACACTGGAAACTTTATTGAGAGGTTCTGATTCCATAATGTGGTCACTATACAGGAGCTCAACAACCAGCACACAACCTGTAACCACACGTACCGCGCCGATCCCTTCAGCATGCTGGGAGTTGTAGTCCCTCCATATAGTGTGTGTGCTGCTGGAGTATGCTGGGAGTTGTAGTCCCTCCATATAGTGTGTGTGCTGCTGGAGCCATTCTGAACATGAAAACGGCTTCTCCCCTGTGTGAGTTCTCTGATGTTCAACAAGTTCTAAACTGCAGCTGAAACATTTACCACATTCAGTACATGAAAATGGCTTCTCCCCCGTGTGAGTTTTCATATGTGTTGTAAGACTGCTATTATGTGAAAAACATTTCCCGCATTCTGAACAAGAAAAATGCTTCTCCCCTGTGTGAGTTCTCTGATGTCGAATAAGTTTTGATCTGCAGATAAAACATTTACCACATTCTGAACATGAAAACGGCTTCTCCCCTGTGTGAGTTCTCTGATGAATATTTCCCACATTCTGAACAAGAAAAGGGCGTTTCCCTTGTAAGACACTTTTCATGTTGTTCTGTTTTGCCAACTTCTGATTCCTTGTCGTCCACTTCATGGCAGGAACTGTTTTGCCAACTTCTGATTCCTTGTCGTCCACTTCATGGCAGGAAGATGAAGGAAGAGGTGGATGGACACTCCAAGTTAGATCTCCGGGGGGCCTACAATTTGGTTTGAATCCGGGAGGTGGACGAGTGGAAAACCGCTTTTAATAAACCCTTGGGGCATTTTGAATACCTGGTCATGCCTCTTGATATTCTGTTTTTTTCCTCAGATCTTACTACACATTAGGAGCCTGGTACTGTCCCGCTTACAAAAGAATAACATTTTCACTAAGATGGAAAAATGTAATTTTTGTGTACAAAAGGTTTCCTTTCTAGGCTATGTGGTTACTCCCTTGTTCAGATTATCACGGGTGTGCCCGCAATCTGAGACAGACGTGTTCCTCCGCTCCAGGTGCTGCTCCGGACTCATTTGTCCTGGCTCCTGCTCTCCAGCGGACTGCCGTGCGTGTGTCCCCACCTCATAGGGCTTGCGCGCCACTTAGATTGCATGCAGCATCAGCATCTGGTTCCTGAGACTGCTCCTGCTGTGTCTCCCACTACCCTGGCTAGTTTTCCTGCTTCCGGCTTTATTACCCAGTGTTCCCTGCACATTGAACATTGACCGTCTCAATTTGTCACGGTCGATCCAAGGTGGCATTTATCATCGGTCTCCTCTCCAGAAAAGCCCTATCCTCGGCATCTCCTCTTTAGGACAGAGACAACCTGGTCACGGCTACGCTGGTCTAATAATGCAGGATCCAGGAACAACCAAAATTGTAAACATTAGGAGTAGAGATGAGCGAACATACTCGTCCGAGCTTGATGCTCGTTCGAGCATTAGCGTACTCGAAACTGCTCGTTGCTCGGATGAATACTAGATTATCACGGGTGTGCCCGCAATCTGAGACAGACGTGTTCCTCCGTGTCCCCCCGCTCCAGGCGCTGCTCCAATCTCATCTGTCCTGGCTCCTGCTCTCCAGCGGGCTGCCGTGCATGTGTCCCCACCTCATAGGGCTTGCGCGCCACTTAGATTGCATGCAGCATCAACATCTGGTTCCTGAGACTGCTCCTGCCGTGTCACTACCCTGGCTAGTTTTCCTGCTTCCGGCTTTATTACCCAGTGTTCCCTGCACATTGAACTCAGACCGTCTCAATTTGTCACGGTCGATCCAAGGTGGCATTTGTCATCGGTCTCCTCTCCAGAAAAGCCCTGTCCTCGGCATCTCCTCTTTAGGACAGAGACAACCTGGTCACGGCTACTCACACTGCATTTCTGTCGGAATTCCGGTCCATGTTCAAAGAACCTGCACAGGCCTCCTCTGCCGAGACTGCGCTGTTGAATCTGCGCCAGGGGAACTCTTCCGTAGGAGAATATGCTGTCCAGTTCTGAAGCAGTCCTGTCCACAACCTTCAGGAAAGGTCTTTTTCTTCAAGTCAAGAATGCATTGGCTGCTCGTGACCTGCCGTCTATTCTGAGTGGTATTATTACCTTGGCCACTCCGATTGATGTGCCGTTTAGGAAGCGTACCGAGGAGTCACGTCACGAGCAACCCCAAGTCTGTCGACGACGTCTACCTCGCTCGGCTCCTACTTTCCAAAGGCCACTCCAGCTCCCGGCCGCACCGTCTGCAGAGGAGCCTATGCAGGTGGACAGAGCTTGACAGTCTTCCCAGGAACGAGCCAGATGACTTCAGGAGAACCTCTGTCTCTACTGTGCCACCCCAGAACACATCCTTTGTACTTGTCCACTCTGTTCTCAGCATCCGGGAAACACATGAACCTAGGGTTCTTGGGGGAAGTATCCCTTGATGAGAACAAAGCTTCTCCGTGTCCGAACATACCTGTCCTACATAGCTCCGGGACAGATGATCCGTTTCCAGCCTCTGCCTTCCTGGATTCCGGTTGGATGTCACTTTGGTCTCTCAGTACCATCTTCCTCTGGTCTGTCACGAGAAGCTGCTGGTCATCTCGTCTGTAAGTGGGCAGATTCTCCAGGATCCAATCCGGTACCGCACAGAACCCCTATGTCTACAAGTCGGGGTTTTGCACAAGGAGAGACTTTCCTTTCACGTGCTTGCCTTCCGCCGGTGCTCAACTGGCAGACGGGTGAAGTTCTCCGCTGGGACCAGAATTCCAGTCACGTTGTCTGGAACTGCCTTGTCTCATCGCCACTGTTTCACTTCTGCTGTCCTCCAAGCCTTTGTTGGGACTCCCTGCTCTATATGCAGATTTGCAGATGTTTTTCCTAAAAAGCAAGCAGAGACACTGCCGGCACATCAACCCTATGACTGTCCAATAGACTTGAAGCCGGGTGCATCTCCTCCACGGAGTCGAGTGTACCCCCTATCTGTTCCTGAAACCCCGGCCATGTTGGCCTACATAAAAGAGAACCTGCAGAAGGGTTTTATATGCAAGTCTTAGTCCCCTGCCAGAGCAGGATTCTTCTTTGCGTCCAAGAAGGATGGTTCTCTCAGTTTGTGTATAGATTACCGCAGTGCCAAGGTTTTCTCCAAGCATGATCTGCGGGGGGCATATAACCTCATCTGCATATGTGAAGGTGATGAATGGAAGGCCGTCTTCAATACTCGGGATGGGCACTTCGAATATCTTGTAATGCCTTTTGGTCTCTGTAATGAATCCGGCGGTGTTCCAGGAGTTTGTCAATGACATATTCAGAGACTTACTTTATACCTGTGTTGTGGTCTACCTGGACGACATGCTGGTTTTCTCTGCAAACACTGAATCCCATTGGGTCCATGTACGGCAAGTTCTCAGATGACTAAGGGTTAATCACCTCTCTGCCAAGCTCGAGAAGTTTGCAGTACTTCAGTGGCCTTGTCCTGTGGGTCTACAAGCTATTCAGAGACTCCTTGGCTTTGCCAATTACTACCGGCAGTTTATCCCACCTTTTTCCTCCCTAGTATCTCTCATTGTGGCACTGACCAAGAAGAACGCCAACCCTAAGCTTTGGCCTCCGGTGGCTGAAGACTCGTTCAAGAAGCTAAAATTTGCCTTTTCATCGGCTCCCATTGTCACCCGGCCTGACACTGAGAGACCGTTCCTGGTAGAGGTTGATGCCTCATCCTTTGGTGCTAGAGCTGTTCTCACACATAAGGATCCCAATGGCCAAACTCTCACCTGTTGGTTCTTCTCCAAGACCTTTTCAGCTGCAGAATGGAACTATTCAATTGGTGATCAGGAGCTTCTGGCTATTAAGCTCGCTTTGGAAGAATGGCCTTATCTTCTGGAAGGTGCTCATTATCCATTCAGTATCTATACTGATCATACACCTACTGTACCTTCAGACTGCCCAGCATCTCAATCCAAGACAGGCGCGTTGGTCTCTCTTCTTCTCCTAATTCAATTTCCTAATGCACTTCCATCCTGCAGAGAAGAATGTTAAGGCCGATGCTCTCTCTCGTGCCTCGGATGTTGTTCCTCCTGAACGGCTGGTTCTTGCTGCACTGGTGGACCTCCGACAACTACCTCCCCGCAAGACTTATGTGTGACCTTGTCTTCGATAAAGGATCCTGACCTGGGGACATTTGTCTTGTTTGGCTGGGCATCCTGTGGTGCAGCGCTCTGTGGCCCTCATTTCCCAATTCTTTTGGTGGCCTAACTTCGGGACGTTCGGGATTTTCCTGATGATAAAAACCTGCTGGTCTTCTGTTGCCGTTACCCATGCCCACCTGCCCATGGTCTCATGTTTCTATAGACTTTATTATAGATCTGCTGCCATCATCTGCCAATACCGTTATCTGGGTGATGACTAACCACTTTTCCAAAATGTTCCATTTTGTCCCTCTACCAGGATTGCCAGTTTCATCTTCCTGCTTCATGGCCTTCCTTGGCACATAGTTTCAGATTGAGGTGTTCAGTTCGTATCCAAGTTCTGGAGGTCTCTGTGTAACCAGCTGCAGGTGAAATTGGACTTTTCCTCCGCCTATCACCCTCAGTCGAACGGCCAAGTGAAAAGGGTGAATCAGACTTTGGCTTGCTAACTCCGCCACTTTGTGTCTGCCTGTCAGGACGACCGGGCTTCTCTTCTTCCATGGGCGGAATTCTCCTACAATTCCCTGGACTCCACTTCTGCCGCTTCTGCTCCCTTCTTTGTTAATTATGGACTGCATCCACGGCCTCCTCTTCCATTACCCGTGTCTGCTGTGGAGGACTTGGTACAGCATCTAAAGGCTATCTGGGAACAAGACCATACTTTGTTGCTCCAAGCTTCTGTTCAAACTAAGCGTCAAGCGGACAAAAAACACAGACCATCTACTGTTTTTGTTCCTGGTGACAGGGTCTGGTTATCCTCCATATACGTCCCGATGAAGATCCCTGGCTACAAATTGGGACTCCGGTTCTTGGGTCCATTTGAAGTCCTCAGTCGCATCATCCCAGTGGCCTATAAATTGCAACTGCCTCCAGTTCTGATGCAGCCCTGTCCGCAACCTTCAGGAAAGGTCTTTCTCTTCAAGTCAAGGATGCATTGGCCGCTTGTGACCTGCCGTCTACGCTGAGTGCTATTATTACCTTGGCCACTTGGGATTGACGTGCGGTTTAGGGAGCGTACCGAGGAGTCACATCACAAGCAACCCCAAGTCTGTCGACGACGTCTACCTCGCTTGGCTCCTACTTTCCAAAGGCCACTCCAGCCCCCGGCCGCAGGTGGACAGAGCTTTAGCAAGCCAAAGTTTTGCAACTGCCTCCTAGCATACCCAACTCCTTCCACGTTTCTCTCCTCAAGCCAGTCATCTTGAACCGGGTCTGTGCGGTGCGTAGTGTGCGGCGCGGGGGTCTGTGCAGTAGGGCTATCAAGATTCTCTCAAAAATATAATAATATCACAAAGGTTAGGCTCCTTACACATGAGCGAAAATGATGCTTCCAACTCGCGTAGGACCTTCTGGCTGGAATATCCAGCCTAAATCTTAAGAAATCGGTACTGAACTTAGCATGTCAGTTACCTTCTGGTTATCAAGATTTGGGGCGGATGTTCCAGCTAGCACAGGCTGTGAGTTGAGTGCATCACACTTGCTTGTAAAGGGCTATATAAGGGACTGGGAGAGTTAGAAGTTTGGAGAGGCAAGAAGTTACCAACCTTCAGAACCTCGTAAAGGCCCGACATACAGCTACATATCCTGTTCAACTACTCCATCACCACACCTGGGGCAGGTATCCCAGTCCATTTTAAACAGATGGACTGGGATAAGGTAGGAATTATGTATAATATACAATTGTGTGGGTCTATTATTCCCAGATCGAGGGGTGAGACAGCTTTAAATCCAAAATACTTAGTACAGTATACTGTTAACCAGACCCTCAATGGGGCGTCCATTATCCTCCTGGTAATCCATTGAGTAAATATGGCCAATATGAGACCACTGGGTCCTTGCGTCTTATGGAGATGATGGATAGTTGGAGATTGGGGTCATGGGCTGACGGTATCAGGATGACAACACATGGTGCGGCTGCAAATAATTTGACAAAACGGCTGTGCGCGAAATATTTTATGTTTATTAAGATCTAACTTATTTTGCTACACGTAAAATGTGACAACGTCTACTTCCCTGTGTGAGTTGCTGAATGAGCTAAAAGACTTTTTTTATAAGCAAAACTTTTGCCACATTCGAAGCATGTAAAAGGCTTCTCTCCTGTGTGACTTCTCTGGTGTCTCGAAAGACCTGGTTTGTCCATAAAACATTTCCCACATTCATCACATGAGAAAGGCTTCTCCCCTGTGTGAATTTTCCGGTGTCTAACGAGACTTGTTTTGTCAGTAAAAAATTTCTCACATTCAGTGCATGGATACGGCTTCTCTCCCGTGTGAATACTCTGATGCTCAATAAGAAGCCTCTTCCTGGTGAAACATTTGCCACATTCTGAACATGGAAATGGCCTCTCTCCTGTGTGAATTCTCTGATGCTCCAGCAGGCGTATTTTCCTGTTGAACGATTTATTGCATTCTGCGCACGTAAACCACTTCTCTCCGGTGTGAATTGTTAGATGATTTTTCAGATAAAATTTATGGGTAAATCGTTTCCCGCATTCTGAACATTCAAACGGCTTCTCCCCAGAGTGAGCTTTGAGATGTAGCACTAGAGTGGATTTTTGGACGAAACTTTTCCCACATTCCGTGCACGAAAATGCCTTCTCCCCCGTGTGGGTTAAATGATGTTTTTTCAAAGATGAGTGATGGGAAAACCATTTTCCACATACATCACAGCAAAATATCTTCTCCCTTGTGTGAACTCTTCGATGTTCCACGAAAGCTGCCTTATGGGTAAAACCTTTGCCACAGTCTGAACAGGAATACGGCTTCTCCCCCGTGTGAATTCTCTCATGTAGTTCGAGAGTTTTTGCATCTATAAAAAACTTCTTGCATTCTGAACATGTAAATGGCTTCCCTTTTGCGTGAATTCTCTGATGTTGAATAAAAGCTGTAGCCCGGGTGAAGACCCTATCACAGTCGGGACATGGAATTGGCCGCTTTTCAATGTGACTTCTCTTGTGAATGGACATGTCATGTATCTTATTAGACTTTTCCCCACATTCAGAAGATGACCATACTGGTGGCAGTATTTGTGCAGTTTCTGATTGATGCTCTTCTACTTCATGATTGGTAGGTGGTGGAAGAGGTGGATGGGAGCCATACATCTGTGTTTTACCTAGAAAAAAAATAAAAATAAAATAATTGATATCTGTACGATAACCAAGACTAGTATCACCATACAGCTTACGGATGAGAGCTGGGTGTAGAGGATATAAATACTTACTACGTCCGGTGACTAGAGATGTTATCTACTTGAATAATGACAGAAGGAACAACAAATCTAAGTGTGTGATCACATCACTGATATCTCACAAAGACCCCATCTATGTCTATACATTTTTCAGCCCAGTATGGCAGCTACACAGAGCTGAGACTCGACTCGAGAAACTCGAGGAGCAGACTTCCCTCATTCCGCACAACGTTTAGCTTGACTTATCTTGTCTAGTTCCTTCTGTCACTTGTCCCCTATTAAAGCTCCACATCTTCAAACTCTTCCACTCATTCTTCTCTTTTGGTACGGTCTACAACCCCCCTCATCAAACCTAAAGGCCCTCGATCATTTTGGGTCCTGGCATTCCCAATGTTCTACAAATACAGATTTTTGGTCACTTTAAAGAGTAACTGTACTTTCAGATGATTTTTAATATTGTGTGTGGGGTGAGGGGGGTGTTTCTAATATACTTTTTTATTTGTTTTTTCTAAATTAAGGAGAATTTCTTAATAGACTGCAAAGTGCCTCCCTCGTTAAAATGTTCGGCTAAAAATTTCCTCCATTTTTACTCTACGCTTCACCACACCAAAACTCATTTCCTTACTATCCAACGTTTCTGATACTTTTCACTCCTCCATGAAGACCCAAGAACTTACCACAAAGACAGAATATCATCAATCTTTTTGTTGAAAACCTTTATTGTTCGCAAAACCAGAAGCGGTCTCTTGTCTTCTCTGCTTCGTTACCACTTCCCTCACACCTGATGTCAATGCTGATCTTTAAAAAGCACTGCAAAACTGTATTATATTTTTCTCGAGGCCGTTTTAGCTATCCCGGCCTTCTGGGCGATGGCGTCGGAAAGTCAAAATTCCCCTAACCCTGACTCTACAACCTTATTTTTCATACAACCAGAGGTGGATACAGTACAAAAGATCATTTAAAAGGATATTTCATAATTTTCACGAATACTAAGCCCATACTGCATTGATAACACTTTGGAGTTTGTCCATTTTATCACGACTCGGACTCGACAGCCCCGCCTACCCTCCGTACATGAATAAACTTTGAACCTCTCCTATGAATTTTCGTATACAATCAGATTATGGATGAATCTAGAGGACCTTCACTCCAGGTTTGTCCTCCAATGGACATAAAATGAATCACTACTACAATCATCACACCAGACTTAGAGGCATTTCCTGTGTACAACAGCTGACGTCAAGGTGGATATATACTCATTGCGCCAACGGCCATTCAGTGTCTTTCCAGGCCATGGCCACAATCATACTACCACAGATTGTAGGAAATTTTATGATAGTTTAGTTAGTTCATTGATAAAGGCCAGCGGACAGACTCTCGAAAAGAACACCTTCAAGAAACCAAGAATTCCACAACTTCAGACCAATATGGGGGTCTTCGACAAGATCATACACGGTGTACAAGGTACAACCATCAGCCCAAGAACAGAAGAAGGTATCTCCAACCAATGTGACACAGTCTGATGGGTACATTAAACCCAGGGAAGAAAACTTCTACCTCCTACCAATGTCCTCACTACAGTGTCAGAAAAACCCATGAAATGGTCAAGAGTTTGGAGCAGTGAATAAAGTACAGTAAGTGGCTTCAAGAGGTCCACATTCCCAATATACTCCATGTTGTCAGAAAAAGAAACTGAGCCCGACAGGTGCGTGCAGATGAGCCTAATGATACTTAACAGTCCCTACCGTAGCCCGTTGCCCATGTAATTTTGAGAAGAACATAAAGCCTGTACGGCCCTAGAATTTATCTCCAATGGTAGCCCAGAGGACATCTCTCGTTAAAGGAAAGCAGGTTACAGCATGTAGCAGAGCACTTGAAAAGTTACAAATTCTTCGGATATAGATCAGGAAGATTTCCTCTTACCTGATGATGTAAGGGGCTGGTGGTCCTCCATCACGATGTCCTTGTACTGGTCCTTGTGTCCTTCTATATACTCCCACTCCTCCATGGAGAAATAGACAGCGACGTCCTGACACCTTATAGAAACCTGACACACACAATGACACAGTCATCACCCAGACCCCTCCCTTGTGTTATTGTACAATTTCCCAGCATTCCCGGCAGCGCTCACCTCTCCGCTCAGCAGCTCAGTGATCCTGGAGGTAAGTTCTAGGATCCTCCAATCATCTATCAGTGAATGAGGTGGAGGCTCGGTGATGGAGTTCAGGGTCCATCCTCCTGAGACACACTTACTAGACTTCTTCACTACTGTGTAATCCTGTGTATGGGGAGACACTGATCACTACATAGATCCTAAGAATCCTTCACCTCTCCAGTCATTTCCCGCTGTTATTCCTAGAGATAAGAGCCGTGTCCTGGGAGACTCTTACCTCTCCGGTTATCAAGGAGATGACCTGCATTGTGAGGTCCAGGATTCTGGCCGCCATCATGTCTTTGTCATACTCCATCTTGATATTCTTATCGAGGCTCTTGTGTCCTTCTATATACTCCCACTCCTCCATGGAGAAATAGATAGCGACGTCCTGACACCTTACAAGAACCTGACACACACAATGACACAAAAGTAAAGTGCAAGGCCAAACTGGCCACTAACACCACAAAGGAGGTCTGGATTGGTATCAAATAAATTACTGGCACGGGGAAAAAACTCGAGCAAACTAACGATTGGATACACAAGACTGAGGGCCTTAATACATTTTTTAACCGCTTTTCAGATGGTTACAGACATCAGTGTTGCACCTCCACCATCACCTACCACTGAAGCATACACCCAGGAAATAGTACTGGAATTAACTGGGGACGTAGTATGTCTAGCTCCGTCTACGCTCAAACCTATCAAGGCCAATGGACCTGATGGACTTTGTCCCAGACTACTCAAAACATGTGCACACGAATTAAGCCATGTGCTGACCAACCTCTTCAACTATAGCCTACAACGAGAGGTAGTCCCAAAAATATGGAAATGATCATGTGCGAGACCGTTACAAAAAACGAAAAAACCAACTAACTACAGTGATTTCCTGCCAATCGCCTTCACCTCCCACATAATGAAAACCTTTGAAAAAGATACTTTTGTTTTACTTGAAGGAGGCGGTGAAAGGCAGACTTGACCCGTTACAATTTGCGCTGGGGTCCTGGGTTGTTTTCCCCGATTCCCTGGCTCAACAGTGTGTACAAAAGAATATCCCGACTGAGATCAATAAAGTTTTATTGTATTGTATCACCCAGACCCCTCCCTTGTGTTATTGTACAATGTCCCAGCATTCCCGGCAGCGCTCACCTCTCCGCTCAGCGCTCAGTGATCTGGATGGTCGTTAGGATCTTCTGCTCATGTATCAGGGAATGAGGGTGGAGGCTCGGTGATGGGGCTCTGGGTCCATCCTCCTGACACACGGGGGGTCACACTCACCAGACGACTTCTTCACTACTGTGTAATCCTGTGTATGGGGAGACACTGATCACTACATAGATCCTAAGAATCCTTCACCTCTCCAGTCATTTCCCGCTGTTATTCCTAGAGATAAGAGCCGTGTCCTGGGAGACTCTCACCTCTCTTGTAATCAAGGAGATCATCTCCAAGGTGAAGTCCAGGATCTGTGCCACCACATGGTCCATGTCCTTCTCCATTTTCATTGAGTTACTAGAAAGGAATAACAATTATAAATATAAAAGCTTTCTTGGTATAGATTTACATTTCTTCACTCTCTTCCAAATTCTGAACACCTCTAGATATTGTGTATCACGGCTCCTCATGAACTCTCGTCTACGAGTCGGACATGGTCTACATTCTAACGGAACAGAACTGTGGTCGACTGATCAAAGTGCAGCCACTTCCCGCTGATGCCCACAACGTACATGTTACATATGTCTAGAATTGGGTGACTCTCAGCCCTACAGAGAGGATAGCACACAGATACACTACAGCCGCAGCCCTACAGAGAGGATAGCACACGATACACTACAGCCGCAGCCCTACAGAGAGGATAGCACACAGATACACTACATCCGTACCCTACAGAGAGGATAGCACACAGATACACTACATCCGTAGCCCTACAGAGAGGATAGCACACAGATACACTACAGCCAGCCTCAGCCCTACAGAGAGGATAGCACACAGAACACTACAGCCGCACCCCTACAGAGAGGATAGCACACAGATACACTACAGCCCTACAGAGAGGATAACACACAGATACACTACAGCCCTACAGGAGGATAGCCAGATACACTACAGCCCTACAGAGAGGATAGCACACAGATACACTACAGCCGCAGGCCCTACAGAGGATAGCACACAGATACCCTACCACTCAGCCCTACAAGGACACACAATACACACAGCCGCAGCCCTACAGGAGGAAGCACGATACACACAAGCCCAGCCTACAGAGGATAGCACACATATACACTACAGAGCCGCAGCCCTACAGAGAGGGCAGTCAATTATAGCACACAGATCATACACACTACGCCGCAGCCCTACAGAGAGGATAGCAACACGATACACTACACGCCGACCCTACAGAGAGATATGCACACAGATACACTACAGCCAGCCCTACAGAGAGGATAGACACAGATATCACTACACCCCTACAGAGAGGATAGCACATGCGATACACTACAGCCCTACAGAGAGTGATAGCCACAGCTACACTACATACGCCTCAAGCCCTACAGAGAGGATGCAACAGATACCACACAGCCCACAGAGAGATATCACCAGCTACCTACAACAGCCGCAGCCCCTACAGAGAGGATACACACGATATACACTAAACAGCCCGACCCCTACAGAGAGGATAGCACACAGATACACCTACAGCCGCAGCCCTACAGAGAGGATAGCACACAGATACACTACAGCCTCAGCCCTACAGAGAGGATAGCACACAGATACACTACAGCCTCAGCCCTACAGAGAGGATAGCACACAGATACACAACAGCCACAGCCCTACAGAGAGGATAGCACACAGATACACTACAGCCGCAGCCCTACAGAGAGTAGGCACACATGATACACTACAGCCGCAGCCCTACAAGAGATAGCACACGGATACACTACAGCCCTACAGAGAGGATAGCACACAGATACACTACAGCCCTACAGAGAGGATAACACACAGATACACTACAGCCCTACAGGAGAGGATAGCACACAGATACATACAGCCCTACAGAGAGGATAGCACACAGATACACTACAGCCGCAGCCCTACAGAGAGGATAGCACACAATACACTACAGCCGTACCCCTACAGAGAGGATAGCACACAGATACACTACAGCCGTACCCCTACAGAGAGGATAGCACACAGATACACTAGCGCAGCCCTACAGAGGAACACCAGATCACTACAAGCCTCAGGCCCTACAGAGAGGATAGCACACAGATACACTACAGCCGCAGCCCTACAGAGAGGATAGCACACAGATACACTACAGCCGCAGCCCTACAGAGAGGATAGCACCAGATACCTACAGACCCCGTACCCTACAGAGATAGCACACAGATAACTACAGCCGTACCCCTACAGAGAGGATAGCACACAGATCACTAACACCGCGCCCTACAGATAGGATAGCACCAGATACACTACAGCCGCAGCCCTACGAGAGTTAGCACACAGATCACTACAAACAGCCGTACCCCTACAGAGAGGATAGCACACAGATACACTACAGCCGCAGCCCTACAGAGAGGATAGCACACAGATACACTACAGCCGCAGAACGAGGTTGCGCGGCAGAACCTCAAACCTGAATGTTGGCTCCACTGATGTGTATACATTAATACACACACATACAGGCATGAATATACGTATACACATCACATAGTACATACAGTCGGCCATCTTTCCATGCTGCTCAGGTCTCTGCTCTCCTTGGGCTGTGAGTGAATATTTCTGCTCTTCTCCTTCTGTGTTTGTCTTAGGATTCAGCACATGCAGCATCGGATCAGACCAGCGCTTCACTCCCTCCATCACACGTACAAATACCAGGACGGCCTGGGGGCCACCTGAATCCTATCGCAGTATAAAGTGCTGCACGTTCCCAGGGGTCCTGCTGTGAGGGGGAGGGGGGCTGCTGGCAACTTTTACAAAGCTCGATGATTAGTCAGAATTAGCTCATGCTGCTCCTCTAATATTTTGTACATTGCCACCCTGAGAACAAAGGCTCACTGGGGTCATGTGGTGCAGTGTCTTCCAGTGATCACTACCTTTTCCCTCCTCAGCACCTGGAAACTATTTACCTCAGACAACATCCTCCCACTCAGCTGCCCACAGTCATGTGACCCTGGGAGTGTGATGTACTAAAGGGCGGTGCCTCCTGCTCACTCTTCACCTAGTCTGTGACCACTGAGGATGTGATGTCACGAGGGGGCGGACCCTGCAGGCGGAAGCAGCGAGCTCTCTATATGTACCCACGTCAAGCTCAATGTATCATGTAATGTAATGTAGTGTTTATGTACAGCGTAGGGTCTGCGTCCCACACAGATGTCATGCAACATTCGTGGAGGGTCCACGTCGCGTGTAACCACACACTCGTTGGGGGTCCGCGTTTGTGCACACATGGGGGGTGCGGTCCCGTACCCGTGTAACAAACATATGGGGGGGGGGTCCGGGTTGCGCACACATGGGGAGGTCCCCGTAGCGTAAGGCACACCAGTGGGGCGGACGGGGGGGGGGGTCTGCGCTCGCGTAAGGCACAATAGTTGGGGGTCCGCGTCACGTGTAACGCACACATAGTGGGGGGTCCGCGTCGCGTGTAACGCACACTTCGTGGTGGTTCTGCGTCGCACGTAACGCATACATCATGGGGGGTCTGTGTCGCGCAAGGCTCAAACAGTGGGGGGTCTGCGTTGCACGTGACGCACACATCGTGGGGGGGTCTGCGTCGTGCAAGGCTCAAACAGTGGGTGGGGGGGTCAGTGTCGCGCATAACGCACACATAGTGGGGGGGGGGGTCGTAAGCGTTGCGTGTAACCACAGAGGTCGGGTCCCGCATCGAGTGAACGCACACACGCGGATCCGCATCACGCCCAACCGGAGTCAGCGTCAGGCCTTACTGCCGGCGCGGTGTCGCATCGTCGTGTGCCACAGCACAGCAGCGTCGGGGTCCACGTCGCGCACTCAGTCAGCTTTAGCCCCTAGCACTGTGGGTGTGTATGGCTGGACCAGGTGTGTGCCATGTGCCCCCTGCTGTATAAGAGGGAGGGTGACATGTTCTGGGGCCATTACACTAGGAGAGATAGCGAGATGCTGCAAGCCCCAGATAGGGTCATTGCCCTTCTCAAGGTAGTTGGGAGAGGGGCTACTATCCAGGGACAGGTAGACTTCCATGTATATCCAGATCGGCTGTCTATAGAGCAGGACTCAGGACAGATCCTTTTCAATTCTGTCCTCGACGTGATCAGGCAGATCTGGGACTAGAGGATGTACCGGGAGAACGGCTCAGTCAGGGATCATTAAAGGACACCTACCACTGGAAATGGTCGTTCTGACCCACACTACCTGCACTAAGGCGAGATGAGCTGGTGTCAGGCACATATTTTCTAACCATATGAAATGGATGGATATAACTATAGATTCTTTTCTTGCTAATACCCACTCGCCTCTTCTCTCATCTACATGACAGGGCTTGGCCTTTAACATACAGGGGAGGATGCAGAGTCACCGAGCCTCTGGAGCATTAGACATCGGCATCGCCGGCTCACATGGCGGGCTGCAGCTACTATCACCAAGTCTCGTGCATTGTGAGACTTTGGCGAGGGACTGCCGAAGTCTTGTAATAGCATGAGACTTAGGCTATAGTAGGCACCGCCACCCTGCGCAGCCGCGGCGAGACTAACGGCGGTCTCCTCGCCAAGTTCTCGCGATAGCACACCGCAGCCACCATGTGAGCCGCGATGCGCAGCCCTAGTGCCTGCACCAGCTCAGCTCACTTATGTGCAGGTTAGTGTGGGCAGAATGACCTTTTCCAAGTGTTAGGTTTCGTATATATTCTCTTTCTAATCTCAAACGATTAATCCCACGTCCCTGCATTTCTAATCTCAAGCCATTTCATAGTGCCGACTTAGGCGCCCTTCACACTCGCGTTTTTCACGTGTGTTCGCACGTGCTTTTGACGCACAGAAATTGCATTGCAACTCTGACCTATTGTAATCAACGGGTCTTCATAGTTGCATTTTTTTCACGCACACACGCGCATTTTATTTAACACGCGTTTAAATCTCGACATACTTTACTTTTGCAAGTCACGCGCGTGAAAAACGCACCATACAGTCTATGGAAGGCATCAAAACGCATCGCACTCTGAGACGCATGCAAGTCCAATGCAAGTGCAATGCGTTTTCCACGCATCAATTGCCATAGAAAGATAGAGCTCAGCCCTGCGTCCTTTTCACACGCGCATTATCTGTGTGCGAAAATCGCATTGAAATTGAATTGAAAATGTGCGTGAAAAACGAAGACACTGAACAAACTCTGACTGAAAACTGATTGCAAAATGTTAGTTTTCACTGACCAACCCTGATCGCACCCTGATCACTCTGACGTGATCTGCAACACAAGTGTTAAAGAGGCCTTACTGCATCTGTATTTGCATACCGTCCTATAGTGCAGTGTGAAGAGCCGGTTGTGTTAGAATGGCGGTGGCAAATAAGGGACAAGGATGTGGCCGTGGTGCTGCTACTTTCTGATGCTGCATAGTTCCTGCTACAACTCTCTGGTCACACAGGTGCCAGGGGGTTGCAGGGTTTCTTTTAGGCCACCGTAGTGCTGTCAGAAAGGAGAGGTCACCTAAAGCTGAGGCATTGGTAAATTAGACTCGCAACGGTTCCAAAGTTCCATCAGATGTCTCCAACACATTCCACATCTAGTGAAGCTGCACAACCCCCTCTCAGCCACAAGTCATGGAGCAGTCGCTATGCTTTATGAGACTCTCCTAGCTGTGATTCCGTGCGCCGTCAAACTGCCTCCACCTTACTTTACAAGCAAGAGTTGACATATACCCGACAACTTGTGTTAGAAGATGAGGATGTGGACAGTGGCCAATTGCAGAAGATTATGATGATGATTGAACCAAAGTGACAACTGCTGCGGCTTTCTGCAATCAGTAGACTGACAAGGAGGGCAGCCGTAAGGGCTTGGTAAAGAAGATTCTGATGTGGTATGACAAGGTTCAAGTCCCAACCATGTATGAAAGACATGAGCTATGGTAGGAAGAGATGTGATCAGAAGCCACATCCAGTGCATACATCCTTTTGTTCGTTAAGAAAAACAGTTATGGATCCCACATGACTTGCTGAGCCAGGAGGTGGAGTGGAGTGGGTGGTGTAAGTGGAGAGGCGAAGGAGGAGGAAGTCAACACTGTAACCCGATTGAGTAGTTGAGGCCTCCTTCTCCCCTCTTCCACATCCACCTCCAACTCCTCTACCAGTGGACCTCTGGCACCTGTTTCAAGTGTTTACAAATATGAACATGGGTATTTAGTCGTGTTTGAAGAAGAGTGAATGTGAAAAAAAAATCATTGTAAATATTGTGAGAAATAAGTATTTGGTCACCTACAAACAAGCAAGATTCCTGGCGCTGACAGACCTGTATCTTCTTTTTTTAGTACCTGTAGATACCTGTAGTAAGGCACATGTACACAACCTCAAACATCACACTCGGAACACTACTACGGGTGAAGAGCCAAAAAGCTGAAGACAGACAGAAACACAATTGTAGACACCTGCACCAGGCTGGGAAGACTGTATCTGCGATAGGCAGCAGCTTGTGTCAAGAGAATTAATGGTGGGAGCAATAATTAGAAAATCAAAGACAATGATTATCGCCCTCTATCACAGCCTCCATGCAAGATGTCACCTTTGGGTCCAAATGACTGCAACGAATGGGGCAAAATCCTAAACCAGCACGGGGCACCTAGTGGATGACCTACAGAAAGATGGAAACATAACAAAGGCGAATGTCATAACACACTAAGCTGTCAGGGACTCAGATCCGCAGTGCCAAGACATGGCCCCCGGCTTACACAGTACATATGCGGTCCTGTCTGAAGTTGCTTGAGAGCATTTGGATGTTCCGAAGAAGCTTGGGAGAATGTCATATGCTCAGATGAAACCAAAAAACGACGGTTTTGGTAGAAACACACTCGTGTTTGGAGAAGAGTGAATGTGGCATCTAAAGAACACCAGACCTACTGTATATGCTTGGGGGGAGGGGGACAACATCATGACGAGGGAACCAGGAAAAACTCATCTGGTATATAAAGAATGAAAGGGCCTTGTATCGTGAGATTTGAGTGCAAAACCTCCTTCCGTCAGCAAGGGCATTGAAGATGAAATGTGGCTTGGTCTTTCATGACAAGATCCCAAGCAACGCAGGGGCAAGGAAAAGTTGCTTTGTAAGATGGATTTTTTGAAGTACCTGGAGTGGCCTAGTCCAGGTACTCCAGCTCTCTACCCATAGAAAACCTTTGGAGGGAGTCTGTGTTGCCCAGAGACAGCCTCAACACATGATGCTCTACATGAATTTGCACAGAGGAAGGGGCCAACATACCAGCAACAGTGTGCGCCTTCTTCTGAAGACTTACAGAAGGCTGGTGACCTTGTCAAAGTATGAGATGAACTTTTGCTACTGACCAAATACTTTATTTCCACCATCATTTGCAAATCAATTCAATGCAACCAATGTGATTTTATGGATAGTTTTCTATTTTGTCTTCGTGGTTGAGGTTCTACCAATTATGTCACTTACACAGGCCCTCTCTTATCTTCCTAAGTGGGAGAAGACTTGACAAAATACCCCCCCCCCCCCCAGTGTATATGTGTTTTAATAATGTATTTTTTTTACTATTTTTTATGTTGAGTATTAGTTTAATTACTTTCCCTTGCCCATTTTTTGTAGGCAATTGCCCTGATAACGTCTGGTAGCACAGTGTAATCCATAGCGGCTGGTACCGTTGCATCTCTGACCCAAGGATAAAACTGCGCCTGGTTGGCGTCTTTATCACAGTAAGAGGAAGGGCGTATTGTTCCCATTGCTCTTCTACCTCTCACGTGACAATAACTGGGTCTGGATTCCACAGCTTCTTATAGCGCAGGGACAGTCCACGGTCTGGATAGCATTGCGTTTCTCTACCCCAGTCAGAATATCTGTGTCTGATACACAGAGTGATGTTTAACCACAGCATTAATTTTTATATATTTATTTCTTTATACTGTATACGATATTTTTTAAGTAGTTTTCCTAGCCTATTTTTGGCAGAGCTATTGCCCCGTTACCCCCAATGTTGCAGCCCTCTAGCCTTAATACCCTCATAGCCAAATCCATTTGCCCGAACCAAACTTCTTTCTTAAGGTTCTTCTGAACCCGTTGAACCCAAATTACCACAGATTCGCTCTGTCCTAACAGTGACAAAATGTTCCAACAGCCCCCCCCCCCCGTGAAGCGATTATTTCCATTCAATCCTATGAAATTATGTAACCCTGGCAGAGCTCAATATACAGAAGTGGCTTTTGTATTGAAGAAAGGATAAGAAAAGCATAACCTGTGAAACCCCAAGCCACATTTTTTGGTTGACACCGAATGTTTTAGAGACGCCTGTGGCTGCCACACTCTGCTTTTTGGGCATCTGTGGTTCGCGTACATTGTTATGAGAGCTACTTTGGTTTGCATATAATGGGGCACATTTACTAAGGGTCTGCAGCCGCGAATCCATCGGGCTTTTCCCAAATCTTTCCGCTTTGCCCTGTATTTAGCGGATTGTGCGCACGCGATCGGATTTTTTGGACGCAATCGCGCGATTTTCACGCGAACGAAATCGGGGGGCGTGGCGGCCACCGGACAACCCGAAGGATTCGGAAAAATCGCGTAACTTTAAAAAGCCATTTGTGTCGCAAGATCAAGCACTCACAGTCACCAGAAAAAGGGTGAACTCGCGCGAACCTCGGCCGCAGCGGAACAGCCTGGGAATATCGACGCACAGACCTAGTGAAATCCCGGCAGAACCCGAATCAGCGACGGAGAACTGGTTGGCCTTCTGCGGCGTGGTACCACAGGTCGTTCCACAGGCGTGACTTGTCCCGCATGGCAGCAAGGTCGAGGTACATAAACTCGTAGTCAGGCAATCTCGTAGTCAGGGCAAGGCAGGAGGTCAGGACGGGACGCACGGATCGGAGTCAGAGAGTAGCAAGAGGTCAAGCAGGCGGCAAAGGAGCGAAGTCAAAAGTAGAACCAGGGTCACAACGGGAATACACATAAACAGCACACGGCATAAACCAGAACCACTGATAAACCCAGTAGCCGACTTGTCAGTGTTGAGGGAAGGGTATAAAAAGTAATTCTATTACAAGCAACTTGTAACTAAATAATCAAAAGGTGGTAGGACGGAGGTAAATGGTCGATATGACAGCCAGGAACTTGTAAAGGCTAACCTGGAAATCAACAACCATAGTTCTACCACTGCCATGGAGGGTGCCATCACTGCGACCATGGTTCCCAAATGTTTTGATTGTTCCCAACAGTTGTTGCCTGCTGGGATTAAGTGTTATCCCCTACTAATTACCTTTGAGAGAGAAGAGATGCCTGGCCACCACTATCACTCTGTCGAGAAGATAAAATGTAGACCCCCACCCAGCATCACTCTGTCTGGAAGAAGAGATGTAGATCCCCAAGCATCAAACCGTTCCGAGGAGTTGTGTGTTGGTGTGTGACTCCCTGTATCACCTGGGGAGATGTAGTCCTACAGAACAATGGTGTTAGAATATTGGAAGGGCAAGGTGCAGGTTCGTCACACTATTATGGAAGTACCTTATTATGGACCTCTCTGTCTTGTCCTTGATCTCCTCCAGGCTACACGCTAATGCCAGGCGGTTCTAGCTTGAGAAAGGTCTCATGTGGACCAATACATTGCTGCCATTAATCTGTTAGTATTCGATTTTAATTTAGTTGTACATCAACTAAAGAAACCGTCTCGAAACAATATCACCTGATGGAACGGATACCGATCCTAGTCCATAGTGATTGATGCCGGTCTGTGGGCTTAAGTAGTACTTGGAAATTCACCACAGTCATAAGAAAATTAACAATTTTTAATAATTTTCTAGAAGAACCTGGACCCAACATACACAGAATATATAATCTTGACACATAAATAACAGGAATGTCTCACTTTTACATAATTAGAAAAACAAGATCTCGATTGATCTGATGAGATCAGAACGATCCCTGGTGAGGAGAGCGCCACTTGACCATGATTCTTTCATCGCGTCGATAGTAAACGGCTGTACAAGAATCTAATTCTAGACTTGTTTATTTGAGAAATACCATACCATGTGTCGGAATAAGTTCTGGGGTCACATAGTTTTGGATGTGCCTGACGCTTTAATAAATATGGTGATATTTAAAAGTCATGGTCATTATTCATAAATCCTTGATATTTCCTTCACTAAAGTTTTCAGTTGCCTTCACCAAGGTACAGGAGACTGCAGTTCCGTTGTCCCACTAGTGAAAATGAACTGGTTCTGAAGACCCACCATTGTTTCTGAGGAAACAGGTCCTAGTAATCTTTTATCTGGCTTGTCCTGCTAGAATTCCTGTTGTGTCCCGCGTGGGGATCATCTAGTGCAGGGGTCTCAAACTCGCGGCCCGCGGGCCAACTGCGGCCCGCGGGCCAACATTTTGCGGCCCCCACCTGGAAAAGCGCTGCATGGAGAGGGCTCACGAGCTGGGAGACGCCATGACATTTGAATCTGAATAATGATATTTTGTAAGCGCATTTTGTGTGGAAAACTTGATGCAGCCCAGCCTTACCCAGAATCTACCTCCAGCGGCCCCCAGGTAAATTGAGTTTGAGACCCCTGATCTAGTGGGACAGTCTAACCCCAAAAATCTCTGTTGAAATTTAGAAATCTCAACTGAATGGAACTGAAATTCTGGGGCTCATTTACTAAGGGTCCGTCGGACGCAATTTTGTCGGGTTTCTCGGGAATTTCCGCGGAGGATTGCCCTGGGATTTTGGTGCACGCGATTGGATTTTGGCGATTTGGGGCCGGCTTGCGCGCGTCAGAACTCGGGGGTCGGACAACCCGACGGATTCGGACAACACGCAGGATTTAACATTTTGAATTACAAGCACCGGTAAGAAGATGGTGAACTCCGGCGGACCTCAGCGCAGAAGCGACAGATGCAGGAACTGTAAACAGTAAATCTGCCCATCTGAGTTTCACTTTAGGTTAAGTGGGGCTGGGTCGCTAAATTGGTCTGATACTTCGACCAAATCTTAAGAAGTTAACTTGGCTGAGTGAAGAGGCCCTAGAGGACGGTAGACCCACAGGGACCCCATAGGGAGAGATTTTCTTGAAGTTTTCCGCAACTTAGCCAAGAATTTCATTGCAAGTCCTTCATTGAAGCTGTACACCGGCCATGCTCCCTACAGTCTTAATATTAACACGGCTTCTCCTCTGTGTGCAATCTCTGATGCCTCACAAAATTTGATTTAAGTGTAAAGCATTTGCCACACTCTGTGCATGAAAATGGCTTCTCCCCTGTGTGACTTCTTTCATGTCGAGCGTAATTTGATTTATGGGTAAAACATTTCCCACAATGACTACATGAGAAAGGCTTCTCCCCCGTGTGAATTCTTAAATGTTGGACAAGGTTTTTCTTATACGCAAAACGTTTCCCACATTCGGAGCATGAAAAAGGCTTTTCCCCTGTGTGGGTTCTCTGATGTTCCACAAAATTGGACTTTTGGATAAAGCAAATCCCGCATTCGCTACACGAGAATGGCTTCTTCCCTGTGTGGGTTTTCAGATGGTAAACTAGAGCCGATTTATGACTAAAGCACTTTCCACATTCCGAGCAGATAAATGGCTTCTCCCCTGTGTGAGCTCTCTGATGTTCCACGAGATGCGATTTTTGGCTAAAACTTTTCTCACATTCTGAACAGGAAAATAGCTTCTCCCCTGTGTGAATTCTCTGATGTATCTCCAGAGAACCTTTAAGCAAAAAACATTTCCCACACGTTGAACATGAATACGTCATCTCCTTGGTGTGAGTTTTTAGATGATTCACAAAATTTGTCTTATTGGTAAAACACTTTTCACACTCAGGACAAGAAAACGGCTTCTCCCCCGTGTGAATTTTTAGATGTTCAACAAGAGCTGATTTATGGATGAAAGATTTCTCACATTCGGGGCATGAAAATGGCTTCTCCCCTGTGTGAATTCTCTGATGCGTCTCCAGATAACTTTTATTCATAAAGCTTTTCCCGCAATTCTCACATGAATATTGCTTCTCGTCCGTGTGGATTATCTGATGTCTCTCAAAATAGCATTTATCCACGAAGCTTTTTTCGTTATCAACACAGGAGTATGGCTTCTCCCCTGAGTGACCTCTCTGGTGTTTGAGAAGAACCGATTTAGAGGTGAAACTTTTCCCGCAAGCTGAACAGGAAAAGGGCTTTTCCTTTGTGTGAATTCGTAGATGATTCAAGAAATTTGTTTTATGGATGAAACGTTTGTCACATTCTGGACATGAAAACGGCTTCTCCCCTGTGTGAATTTTGAGATGTTCGGCAAGGACTGATTTATGGTTAAAGGATTTCCCACACTCCGGACATGAAAATGGCTTCTCCCCCGTGTGAATTCTTCTATGAGTCTCTAAATAACTTTTATTCATGAAGCTTTTTCCACACTCCTCACATGAATACGGCTTCTCTCCCGTGTGAATAACCTGGTGTCTCTCCAGATAACTTTTAGTTATAAAGGTTTTTCCACATCCTTCGCACGGGTACAGTTCGGCCTCTGTGTGACTTTTCAGGTGTCTGGCGAGACTTGATTTCGAGGTAAAACATTTGGGACATTCTGAACATGGAAAGGGCTTCTCTTTGGTGTGGATTCTTAAATGATTGACAAAATTTGCTTTATGGATAAAACATTTCTCACATTCCGGACATTGAAACGGCTTCTCTCCTGTGTGAATTTTTTGATGTTCGACAAGAACCGATTTGTGTTTGAAGGACTTGCCACATTCTGCACAGGAGAATGGCCTTTCATCTCGGTGAGTCCTCTCGTGTATGGTCAGGCTGAATTTCTTATTGAATTGTTTCCTGCATTGAGAACACGCAAAGGGTTTCGCTGATCTATGTTCAGGGCTTTTCAAGACAATCTGTGGTTGGTTCTCTTCTAAGTCATAGTAGGGTGAATAAAGGAGATGTCCACCAAAGCCGCTCATCACGTCTTCACCTAAAAGAGCAACAAACATTTGTCAAGGGCTGGACAGCAAACCATGAAAGGATAAACTCTTCTTCCTAGGAAATCTACCACTTAGATAATTCCTACATCTAGTTGGGCACTTGGCGCTCTTCTTCCAATAATTTATTCATTATTTCCCCTTTCCTCTGATTCAGCTGTTCCTGAGAGCCAGTGACGTCACCAAGCTCTCGGGAATGCTCGGCTCTCTCCATTTCCTCCAACAACCGGCATCTCCACACTGAAGAGCAGCCGGCTGCGCTTTGAAGGACTGGCCCCGCATGCGTGCTTGCGTCATCAATACATTCCCTCCCACGAGGGAGCACGAGCGCACATCTGAGCTAGAACTGTGGGAGGGAGGACAGTGAGAGAGCCGACCATACATGCATGAGCGTTCCAGAGAGCCATGTGACATCATTGTCTCTTGGGAACAACTAAGTCTCTAATTTTTATAAATTAAAAAGTTGATTTCTGCATAACCGTGCTAAATGTGAATGTGTGCTTGGTTTGCAATGTGCTTTTCAAATTGTTAGAATTCGTTTAAGGTACCAAATAAAGTAACAACTATAACAGAATTCCGTATCGCTTTCTTGAGCGGAGACGTTGACGGGCCAAAACTCCAGAAATCTAACAATATCGGGGTCCCAGAGGTAGGACGCATATTTTGGATATGTCACAAATGCACAAGATAAGAAAATTTACTTGATTAAACTTGGTCTGCAACATAAAAGATGTGAGATACAAGATACATACACAAAATTAATATATAAATCTTACCATTCACAGTCGGAGGCAATGACCTTACAAGTGGACTTTCTGAACTTTCCTGAAAAAGATTCCAAATAAAGGACATTAAGAAACAAGGAGAATGAGTCCAAGTATCTCTTACTTCAAGCTTTAACAATGGCTGTTGGTGATATTATTTTTTTCTGTGGTTTCCAGAGCGCAAAACTAAACGTTTATCCATACTGAACAGCAATTGCCAAGTTGGTGTCAAAAAAGACACAACCCATTACCCACTCCAGCATCCAGCAATATCATCCCACAGATCCTCTACCCCACTGCTACTGTAGAAGGTCAGTAGAAGTTTCATACATCTATAGAGGTTTTACAGGAATCTCAGCTCCATCTACCTGATGATTTAGTCGGATGTTCTCTTCTGGTTTCTTCCGACAATCTCCGGTATCT
>WNYA01002511.1:0-39506 GCA_019512145.1 Engystomops pustulosus | reverse complement strand
GGGAGATGGAGCTGCAGGTACAGAATGCTGTGGTGCTGTGAGAGGGGGGAGGTAGCTGCAGTGATGCACACTCTGGAGAGCTGCCGTACAAGCTACTAGATCTGACGGTGTGATTTGGGGGCACATACCTGTCCTCTGGGTGCCAGTCACAGCAGAAGACGGGACCGTTATGGGCAGTGAACATGCGCTCGCATCGGTCCGGCCTCCGGATGTCCCACAGTTGGACGTTCCCATTCTCAAAGGTAGCAGCGAAGGTGAAGTAATCTCGGATGCTGAACTGGACGTCTCTCACGCTCTCCGACTGACCTGAGGATGAGAGACCGACAGTCACAACAAGTCCCCAGATCTATGCAGGCAGTGTCCCCGGGTTTGGGCCTTCACTCTACCAATTTAATTTAATTACTGTTAGCGATGTTGTCCTGTGAGCATAGGTAATGTATTTCAGATTATGGGGGTCCAACGCCCTCATTATTGCAAGACAGTGATGTCACGTTCAGGTGTTACATGACCTGTTTGCAGCTGTAATACTAGGTGCAGCCACTATACCATGTATGGCCCCGTGTTTGTAGTGTGTGAGGTCCTGAGCGATCACCTGAAAAGGTGCTGACCGAGTCCTTCTTGCGGAGGTCAAAGCACTTCATGAATCCGTCTTGGGATCCGCTGAGCAGCATGTAGACCTCGGTGGGGTGGAAGCAGACCTTGTTCACCGTCCTCTTGTGCTCGGTGAAGAGCTGGTCCTGCTTGTTCCGGGACGGCTTGTCCAGGTTCCAGGTCACCACCACACCATTGGTGGCTGCCGTGGCCAGGAGGTTCTCGTCCATCTGATGCCACACCACGTCCGCGCAGCTGAAGTTCAGGGACGGCTTGCGGCCCACCCTCAGGTTAAACTTTTCGGCAAAGTGGTCTTCTTCCATGGTGTAGATCTTGAAAATGTTCCGTCCGGCCACCACCACCGAAGAGGCATCGCGGCACACGCCGATGGCATTGGAGGGGGCGTCCAGGTGACAGAACATGGTGCGGCCTGTCAGGGTGTTACCGCCCAGGGCCGTGGTGACCCGCGCCATCTTCTCCATGACGGGTCCACGGCCACTGGCCCCCTTCCAGACGCCGCTGAGGGTCTCCACTAGAGCGGTTCTACTGACCAGGGATGAGAAAAACCATGCTGATCTGGGAATGGCAGAGAGGGGGCGCCACTAAGCAACAGACAGGAACAGTGCGGGTGCTGGGCAAGACCGACCAGGAAACGGGACCTGCAAAACGGAAGAGAGAAGATGAGAGACCGACCAGGAAACGGGACCTGCAAAACGGAAGAGAGAAGATGAGACACATCCAAGATCTGCAGGAGGACCACAAGTCCCAGATAGTCCTCTGCACAGGAGGACCACAAGTCCCAGATAGTCCTCTGCACAGGAGGACCACAAAAGTTGAAGGGGGAAGGAGAAGCAGAGCGCACCAGTCGCGCGACCTGTGTAAAGGCGGGAGACGAGGCCCAGAGCCCGCACACCCGTCACTGGCCACACCCTGTCCGGGCCACTGTCACCCCAGCACACGGGACACTCACCGGCTCACTCGTGACACCGGAAACAGCCGGGTTTGTATCTGGTCCGTCGCTTATTTTCTTCCCCCATCCGCTCTATAACTCCGGGACAAAGGTTCCGTGCTCGCAAGGTTCCGGCTATCTGTGTGTATGGCGCGCTGCGGCCTGGACCTGTATATGTCTTATATCGCATTCATATACTGTGGAGGGGACTAGAGAGCAGTATATACTTTGTACAATATCATATCCAGCCTGTACCATATGTAGTGAATGGAGCAGCCCAATAAATACAGGGACACAATCTAATGGTGTGCTCAATGGTGATGCTGAGAGTAGTAGTATTTATTATTCGTAGTAGTATTCCTAGTAACTGTAGTAGTAGTTGGAACTGTGCTCTGCATATTAGTGATGGGAAATCCGGCTCTTCTTACTGATCTGGCTCATTAGGCTCCGCTCACTAAGAAGAGCTGGCTCTTTTGGCTCCTGAACGGCTCCCTATTAAATATATAATAGGGAGCCGCAGTCCAGTCAGTCACCCGACACCACATCACTTTTAACATGGACGGGGTTTAGTGAGCCATCGGCGAGCTGGCTCAGGTCGTTCACGCTCCGTTGTTCACTCCTGCATATTCCATTGGACTCATGAGGAGGACTAGTTCTGTGCAACCACTGCCTAAGCCAAAAAGGACCCTGAGTCCCTCCTCTGAAGGGACCCCATGGTCACAAAAGTTTGGATGTGCATCAGGTGTGATCCTTTTTCTTGTAATCAGTGGGGGGTCCCTACATAATCAGACACTGGTGCTGCGGAGTTAATCTGTAAGTCTTGGACCAGTTTTGCCATTGAGTGGCCCTAATGAATTTAATGGAGTCTAGAATAAAGCTGTTGATACCTTTCATTGGCTAAAAAGGATGATGTAAGTAGCAAGCTTTTGAGACTTCTCAGGTCTCTTCATCAGGTATAAGACAATACCTGAATTAGTGATGGGTCCTTCGCGAACGAGCCGGCGTGAATGACAGGAGTCGGCTGTCCTTAGTGAGCTGAACGCTCACCTAGACCCCGCCTCTAATCGACTCATCACGCCCCTTCCAAACAGATGAAATCGGGTTAAAAGTGGAGTGGTGTGGGGTGACTTAGGGTGATGCCTCACATGGTGTTTTGAAGCCGTTTTTGGTCCGTTTTAAAGCCGTCCGTTAAAAAACACATGCGTTTTTGACAGGTTTTACCAATTATCTTAATTAAAACAGGTAAAAACAGATGCGTTTTCAAAAACCGCATGCGTTTTTTTAACGGACTGCTTTAAAACGGACAAAAAACGGGTTCAAACCACCATGTGTGGCATCACCCTTTTTGGCATGAGGCTCCCTATTATATATTTAATAGGAAGCCATTCAGGAACCAGAAGAGCCTTCTTAGTTAGCCTAATGAACCAGCTCACTAAGAAGAGCCGGACTTCCCATCACTAATATGAAAAGAACACAAATTTACACACAAATGGACACACTTTCACTGCAGTCACCATAAATATCCATGTGGTGGCGCTGTTTCTCTATGTTTGCAGGATCCCCATCTATGCGTTCACCAAATCAGATTTTTATGGTACCTGCTCCTCTGTCACCATATGATCTCAGCCATGAAAACGTCACAACATTAAAAAGGTTAAGATTTTACCTCACCCAGCCTTAGGGTGCTGCCACACGGGTGCATTTTTGGACCGTTTCTAAATAGATGCGATTTTGTATGTTTACCATCCGTCTCACGGCTACCTACACTTCTAGAATTGAAGATAAAGAGGTTCAAAGCAGCCAAACGCGCGGTAAACATACATAACACATGCATTTTCAGTCTGTCCAAAAATGGTCCAAGAACGCCCCGTGTGGCAGCACAGAAGTCACACTGTTGAGGGTTTGTTACAATGTTTCAGAGCTATGGCGTACAGGACACAAAAGAGATTTGTGCTGTTTGGAGCTCACAGCTGGATACAATTGTAGCGGAAATATCTATAAAATGTATATGACGTTGGGAGATGCGGCGCAGTCGTGAGATTCCCCTTATATATAATTGGGATGAGATTATTTTCAGAAATCCTTTACGCACTGAGAGAGTCGCAGTGAGTCAGCCGGGTCGTGACGCTCACTGTACAGGTGGGAGATGGGCCGTCTGTCAGGTGTCTGTCACCGGTGTCACCTCTCTGTGCCACCAGCCAGGATCAATGCCGCGCGCTGGAGCCGGAGAGCAATGGAAATGCCTGATAACAAGCTGTCAGCATCATGGAAATCACGTGCAGCGTTTCTATGCATGAAAGCAATCGCTGTACTTATGAAGCTTCTTCATGTGGGTGGATTGAGTCCGTAAAATACTCACAATGTGGCGTCCATACTGCTGCCAAGGATATCAGCAGACAAACAAATGACCTGCGTGCTGATGGCAGCCTGAGCTGCAGATACGGGTAGGACTAGGACCTGCTCTGAGTTTTGCCATTGAGGGCGCGGTCACACGGTGCATTTTGGTTGCGTCTTCATTGCGCTTTGAAACACATTACGACAGCTGAGATTATGTGATTCGCCTAATTACATTGCTATTAATAAAGCATGCGCTAAGAAAGCATTAACAAAATGCAAACGTAAACATGTTAACACAATGAAAACGCAACCAATACGCACTGTGTGACCGCGCCCTGAGGAAGTCGTCTCACACACAGGGCCATGGAAACAATACCAACTGGGGAGATTTAAGAAGGGGCATTGTGCGCCAGTTTTAATAGCCTCCACACCAAAGAACCAACACACAGGAATTAGTCTCCTAGTAATTCCAAAGTGTCGTACCAATTCTGGAGCAGGCAAAATTTTGCGACAAGGGGACCCCCGATATTCGGCAGCATTTGTGACTCTTTTATGCGTTGTATGCCAAAAATCCAAGTATATTAAATTCCACCCCTCGTGTATGAGCCCATAGAAACACATGGGGACTTGTGCTAGCCATGGAAGCCACAGCCGTGTGCAGGGGGCCTCCAGGCATCACAGTCATCTAGCGTCATCTATGATCCTGTGTGATCATTCTCCCAGCACTGAGCCGCGGCCCTACAGTATAATAGATGACAAGATCCCCTCACAGTTTTCACGCTTGGAATACGGCCGACATACAGTTTGTATTTGAGGGACAAACATTGATTACAAAAAAAAATATTTTGGAGTGGTTCTACAGATTTAGGGCACATTCACATGGCCGTCTGCGGGGACGTACATGCGGCCGCAAATTTGCGGCCGCATGTATGTCCCCATAGACGGCAGATGCGGTGCCACACATGTGTGGCACCGATCCGGCCCGCACACCGCAAAAAGATAGAGCATGCTCTATCTTTTGGCGTGTGTGCGGCCGTGCGCCGCTATTCTCTATGGAGGGAGGAGGGGCCGCCTCCTCCTCCTCTCCAGCACACGGCGGTATGTCCGCACGGCAGGCATACCGCTGTGTGAATGTACCCTTACATTTGAAATGCAATACAACAGCTGAGAAAAGGATATTTGCCTAATTACATTGCGGTTAACATAGCGTTTACAAAACACATGCGTTAACACATGGTTAGCACATATGTTAACATTGCATTAAGAAATGCATTTTGTAAACGCTATGTTAACAGCAGTGGAATTAGACAAATCTCTTCTCGGCTGTTGTATTCCGTTTCAAAATGCATGTGTCAACTGCACGTGTGACCGCACCACTAGACGCAACGCTAGCACACGGCGCGGGACCTTGGCCTGATCGCATATGCTTTTCCAGTGAAGCACCCGTAGTCTAGTATTGTTTAAAGGCAAGACATCGGGTGCTGGTTACCAATCGCATGGAAACGCACAAGAAATGGGGCGGAGCCACGCCCTTGTGTCTGTAAACGCAATGCTAGTGGTATACAAGATCACGTCCTCAGGCAGTGTTCAACTGCTAGATAGGTCTTCCATGATCACCTGAACAGTTTTAGAATGTTAATTAAGATTTTTCTTAAAGGGATAGTCTGATCTTGAACATTCATGACGTACAGTCAACTCCCCCCTCCAGTCACAAGATGATGCAGCCCCAGAGGATGACCCCACATCTGTGAGTGGAAAGTGGAGCGAAGAGCCCTTCTAAAGTGTTTTTGACGACTGAAATATTGATGACAACTGTAGGTTAGTGAAGCAATATCACACAGAACCACAAGCCACCTGGGCGCCGATTGTTGGATCACTACAATCCTGATATTAATAACCGACACTCAGTAGTGGATTATAATCTCAGGCCGGTTTCGTTTCGATTTTAAAAGCATCCAAAATGTAAGTGGGATGGGGTTTAGCTAAAACTCAGGGCGCGTTCACACGTTCCGCTATCGTCTCGTTCATAACGCGACGCTAGCGCACAGTGGGCGGGGCTCGGGCCGATCGCATATGCGTTTCCCGGGAAACGCATGCGATTAATAACCCGATCGCATGCGTTTCTCTGGAAACGCATATGCGATCGCCCCAAACTCCGCCCCCTGTGCGCTAGCGGAACGTGTGAACGCGCCCTCATGTGGATGCTTTTAAATCGCGACAAAAACGGCATGTGGGAAACTGGCCTCAGAGGTTGGGCAGTATCCCAGGGCCCAAGCCTTCTAGAGCCCGGGGCCTCCCACACCACCCACCAAATTTTACACTGAGGCCGCGGTCACACGTATCGCTGGGCATCCGTTCATAACGGGTCCTCGGCCAGAACGCACATGCGTTTCCAGAGAAACGCATGCAATCGGCTTAAAAATCGCATGCGTTTCCATGGAAACGCATGTGCGTTTGGGCCGAGGACCTCCCCCTGTGCGCTAGCGTCGCGTTATGACGGACGCCTAGCGGTACGTGTGACCGCAGCCTGAGAAGGATCTTCTCCTATAGAATTCATACACCTCTTCCTACTCTCAATACACATGTACAAAAGAGAGATATCAGGACCTTCGAAGGTCTTCCAAAGCTCCCGAAACCACAGATTGAAAGAAGCAGAAGTGACACATCATTTGGGTGACACATCAAAGGGAAAAACAAAAGGCATGTCTATGGTAAAAACAAATGTTGTCCCTCTCTGCGACAAAAGTTGGGAAGACACCTAGGAGCAGGTAAGTTGGGAGCCTACCTGACAGGTACAGCACAGGATAATCCTCTCCCTGGACAGCGCGGTAGATACTTATGTCAAATTAAATCATTTGTAATGAGGCTAAACGGTTACGTTATTGCTGGAGTTCCCCTTTAAGGACATGATGCAATGTTTCTTATATGAT
Source organism: Engystomops pustulosus (assembly GCA_019512145.1). Taxonomy (NCBI): domain Eukaryota; kingdom Metazoa; phylum Chordata; class Amphibia; order Anura; family Leptodactylidae; genus Engystomops; species Engystomops pustulosus. Next base: position 32,699 of record WNYA01002511.1, on the reverse strand, counting down.
AGTTCATTTATTAATAATTCACCAAAATCCTCCATCTGCATCCTGTCTCCATGGAAGCCACATCAGACGGATTCCCTTTATGGCATTTTACACCAAATAATGTAAGAATGAGGCTTCTCCACTATTATTAATAATCGTGATACTTCATATTTTATTACAGCAAGTGTTTTATTATTCTGGTATTGTACTGCTGCCCACAGTCAACATGGCCGCAGCGCTCTTTCCCGTCCTGTCTTCATTGGCTCAGTTACCGGAAGTCTATGGAGCGGCCGCTGAAGCCACTTCCGCCCACAATTCCCGGCTGCGGGCGTTGCTATTCTGCCCGGCGGCTGCTGTCTGTGTACGTGCGTCACTATGACGTCACCGCGCTGCTTGTGTGTGTGGTGTGTGTGGCGGGGTCACCCAGCCGCGGGCAGAGCGGGGGAGGATGAGGAGGAGGCTTGGTTTGGCTCCTGTTTGTGTTTATAGCGGGCATTGTTTGCAGACATCACTCAGCAGGTGGAGGACTACAAGTCCCAGTGATATTGAGCCGCGCTGACTATGTATGGTGTAACCCTTTAACACCTGGGTATTTTTTTAGGTCACCTACAATTATCAGTCCAATATATTTTTTAGTGTTTGATCATTAATCTGGAATAACCAATAATCTGGCAACAGAAATACTGAAATTTATGCAGGGGCTTTACACTTCTTCATCTAGGGAGGAGCCACAGTGCCAGGGGCTTTACACTTCTTCATCTAGGGAGGAGCCACAGTGCCAGGGGCTTTACCCTTCTTCATCTAGGGAGGTGCCACAGTGCCAGGGGCTTTACACATCTTCATCTAGGGAGGTGCCACAAACAGTACCAATACTTTTGTCCACCCCCTTTTTTCTGTTTGGTCTGGAATTAAATCCACTTTGGCTTTTTGACAATTCTTTTTGTGGTTTTACATTGAAGACAAATTTAATGAAGATAATAATACCAAAGAATTTCTGATTGCAATCATTTTTTGGATAAAAACATCTTTTGAGCACTGCTCCCGGGAATGACATCACACACACCTGACACACAGCCTGTGACATCACTGCTCCCGGGAATGACATCACACACACCTGACACACAGCCTGTGACATCACTGCTCCCGGGATGACATCACACACACCTGACACACAGCCTGTGACATCACTTACATCACACACATTGTGTGACTGCCAGTATCTGATTGGAAGAAATGAGGCACGAGGCGCTGCATGGTGAGTGGCATCATGGGAGATTCTCGGGCTCCTCTCTGACCTCACCTGCCCTTTCATTCATGGCTCTGTCTCCTCCGGGCCCGGAGCAGGATGTGTCCTTCCCATAAAACACGTCCCCTGTCAGCGCTCCCTCATTTACTATGACTAATTACATGGCTGCCGCTCCCCGGGGACCGGCACCGGCTGCTCCATCTCCATAGGAGATATGTGCCCCCCATATACCCCAAACACCGACTTACTGACTCCATCCACATACAAGGGTGCAAACACTGGACATTCCCTTTAAGGAGAGGTGATTATAGTATGTATTCAGCAGGACAGCGTTACATCCATTGGACGTATATTATGTATCATGTCTGACCGCAGTAATATCTCAGGCGTAGACCTATATCTCCAGTGACTGAGAGCCTGAATATAACACTGAGCTGTGATCTACAGAGCGGTATTACTACTACCTGATGTATCAGAGGGATGTAATGAGGAACAGTTACATCATAACATACCCGACCCGTCTGTCCTGCTACACATATACACAGCAATATAACTATAATACTGCCCCTATGTACAGGAATATAACTACTATAATACTGCCCCCTATGTACAAGAATATAACTACATAATACTGCCCCATATTAAAGGAATATAAACTACTATAATACTGCCCCTATGTATAAGAATATTACCTAAATAATACTGCCCCCTATGTACAGGAATCTAACTACTATTAATACTGCCACCCTATGTATAAGAATATACCTTACTTAATACTGCCCCCTATGTACAGGAATATAACTACTATAATAATGCCCCCTATGTACAGGAATATAACTACTATAATACTGCCCCTATGTGCAAGAATATAACTACTATAATACTGCCCCCTATGTACAAGAATATAACTACTATAATACTGCCCCCTATGTACAGGAATATAACTACTATAATACTGCCCCTCAAGCCTATCATATGTACAAGAATATAACTACTATAATATGCCCCCTATGTACAGGGATATAATACTATAATACTGCCCCCCTATGTACAAGAATATAACTACTATAATACTGCCCCCTATGTACAAGAATATAACTACTATAATACTGCCCCCTATGTACAGGAATAAAACTACTATAATACTGCCTCCTATGTACAGGAATATAACTACTATAATACTGCCCACGCTACATACAGAAATATAACTACTATAATACAGCCCCTAGGTACAAGATATACTATATAATACTGCCCCCTATTACGGATATAATACTATAATACTGCCCCCCTTGTTACAGATAACTACTATAATACTGCCCCCCTATGTACAGGAATATAAATACTACTAAATACTGCCCCTATGTACAGGAAATATAACTACTATAATACTGCCCCTAGTACAAGAATATAACTACTATAATACTGCCCCCTTGTACAAGAATATAAATACTATAATACTGTCCCTATGTACAAGAATATAACTATATAATACTGCCCCTATGTGACAAGAATAAACTACTATAATACCGCCCCCTATGTTACAAGAATATAACTACTAAATAAGCCCCCTATGTACAGAATATAAATACTATAATACTGCCCCCTATGTACAAGAATATAAATACTAAATACTGCCCCTATGTACAGGAATAATACTACTATAATACTGCCCTATGTACAGGAATATAACTACCTATAATACTGCCCCCATGTAGGAATATATAACTACTATAATACTGCCCCCTATGTACAGGAATATAACTACTATAATACTGCGCCCCTATGTACAGAATATAACTACTATAATACTGTCCCCTATGTAAAGATATAACTACTATAATACTGCCCCCTATGTAGAAGAATATAACTACTATAATACCGCCCTATGTACAGGAATATAAACTAATCTAACCACTGCACCCTATGTACAGGAATATAACTACTATAATATGCCCTTACTGTACAGGAATTAAACTACTATAAATACTGCCCCCTATGCACGGAATATAAATACTATAATACTGCCCCCCTTGTACAGGAATCTAACTACTATAATACTGCCCCTATGTACAGGATAAACTACTATAATACTGCCCCCTATGTACAAGATATAACTACTATAATACTGCCCCCTATGTACAAAGAATAATAACTACTATTAATACTGCCCCCTATTGTACAGGAATATAAAATACTATATACTGCCCCCTATGTACAAGATATAAATACTATTAATACTGCCCCCCTATGTACAGGAAGCATATACACTATATAATACTTGGCCCCTATGTACAGGAATATAACTACATAATATGCCCCCTATGGTAACAGGAATATAACTACTATAATACTGCCTCCTATGTACAAGAATATAACTACTATAATACTGCCCCCTATGTACAGGAATATAACTACTATAATACTGCCCCCTCTGTACAAGAATATAACTACTATAATACTGCCCCCTATGGATCGGTATGGGTAGCTGGAGTTGTGTTTCGGGCAGTTGTATATGTAGATGTACAGCTTTGCGCCGCTATAATGTGCAGGTAATGATCGTTTTGCAGCAATTGTGTTGCTTTACAGCGAGAACATTTTAATGGCAGACACTTTGGGTCTATTTTGCTATTCCATGTCTGGGGGAGGGGAGGAAGGAAGTCACAATTATTTGCGGAGAGCCGGTCCCCGGGAGGCGATGTCCTTCGTTCTCTCTCCTCCGCTCTAAGTGGTTTTATCCTCTTCACAAAAATTTATGACAGCTCGGGGCTTGTGGGGGATGTTAAGAGGTTGCTAAGCAACAACCTGTGCTCTGGCCTCCTAAATTACAGACCCCCGATGCCGGGTCCGTCCTGTGGTCAGAAGAGGAGATGATGACATAGTGACTGCTGGAAAATCAAAACCTTGTCACCTGACCCCACCATAATGATGTCCACCATCTTGCCTTACGTTTAACATCTTACTGATGCACTGGACACAAAAAGATGAGGATTTCAAGGATGTTTCCATTCACTGGCTGTAAGCAGAGATGTTGAAAATGGAGAAGGATTAAGTTGGGTGCCCGAATCTAAAACCTGCACCACGGCTGCCGTAGATGTGAAGTTTAGTTTACAAGTGTGATGATTAAGTCTGATGGACAGTTGGCCACGCCTTCACATGGTAGGCCACGCCTTCACATGGTAGGCCACACCTTCACATGTTAGGACACACCCATTTTGGGGCCCTTAAGTAAATTCGAAGTCATCGACCAACTAGTGGAGCAGAAGGGAGGTCACGGGGGATGTTCTGTCTTCCGGTTGGACCGTCCTTTAATGAAAATTCCTCCCCGATTCTTGTGGATTGATTTTAGATTATGATCATTTCTGTGGATCTGAACTCTGACTTCTGTTTTGTACAAAATAAAGTCTTGGAGATGTGGGAAAAAAAACCTTATTAAAAATTCATGCACAGTAAGCCTTTAGGCATCGGCCCTCGGGAAACAGGAATAATTACCGGTTGACCTTTGACCCTGGAATAACTGACAAATTACCGGTGAGCACACGATCATCTCGAAGACGTCTCTGCTGTTGGACGTGTCAGAGTTTGAGGACGGAGGAAATCCGATGTATGTCTTACTCTTTCCTTTGGAAGATATTTGCCTAGAATTAAAGGGGTTGTGACCGCGACCCCCCGGACCAGGTCACACGTCGTATTGATAAACAGCTCCATTAATTTCTGTACAGCCAAGCTACAGAACCAGCATAAACCATGGTTGACCTTGTTTTGGGATTATTTTAATCCCTGAAAAACCCCTTTAACAACTTTCTAGGAGGAAATTTATGATGGAATGCAGAGCTGTCAGTATAGCGCCTCCCGGTGATTGCCATGACGTCATTTGCTGCCATTTACTGTGATACAGGTCAAAAAATGTGCCTATTGTGCTAACATTACTCTGATCACGGCTGATCCTATGTTTTTTAAAGTTGTTGGTCAAGCAGCTATATGGTTGACCGCTATCCTTTCTGACTCCTCCCCACTTCACTCACACATACTTCGGATGTGTCATACATATTCTATCCCTTTAAGAACAATATGTCCTTCCCCTGACATATGCCCTTAAGGGTGAGGCAGAACATAGAATGGTTGGATGGTCTTACCGAAAATGAGAGTTTCAGCTAGTGAAGAGAGCCACCCAAAGGTGTTTTGCAATGTGTGCATGTACCCTTCAATAAGCAGAGATGACTGACGCCTTTAACCCCCAGGAATTTAAGAATCAGAACCACACCCTCATGGGCCCTTCTGGACCACCAGCATGCCTACAGATACCGGACTTCATCTCTAGATACTTGAGTTCTCCGGCTCACTGACTAGAAGGAATGTACCTACAGCTCTGGGGCCATTATCTTCTGAGAACAGTTGAGTCCCATGAACCCTGGCTATGCATTTTAGAAGCTTGAGAACCCTGTAACCTGACCTTTACCTTCATGAACTGTATCTAACTTCAGATTCCTGGTGGATCAGTGATGGCAAACATTTTAGACCCCGAATGCCCAAACTACATCCAAAACCCACATATTTTTCGTAAAGTGTCAGTGCGACAATTTAAGCAGTAACTTATTACTCCCTGCTCTGTCACAGGTTTAAATTATATAGGAACCTGAGGACACCAATACAGTATAAAGAAGAAGAAGTTTGGATTATCAGTGTAGCTTCCTTCTAGGGTCCTGGGCTGCCTGGGACTGCAAGAGGCCTTGAGTTCTGTTTGGCAAACTCTACCCTGGGGTGATGGCAAGGGTGCCCATAGAGAGGGCTCTGAGTGCCACCTCTGGCACCCGTGCCATAGGTTTGCCACCACTGTGGTAGATCCTGGTGGACACATTGCTAGCCCATTTTCTTGAACTCCTGTAGGAGCCTGAGGATCTAAATCATGACTACACATATCTTGATTTAATCTCTAGATACTTGAGAGTCTTCCGGTTGACTGCCGAGAAGGCATGCTTCTATAACTTTGGAGCCATCATCTTGCTTCAATGTTCTTCTGAATACACTCAAGTCTTCTGGATGACCACCATGAGCACAGAGATCATCACTTCATCTCTAGATATTTGAGTTCTCTGGTTCAATGACTAGAAGGAATGTACTGTTAGCTCTGGAACCATTATCTTCTGAGAACATATGAATCTTTTGTAGCCCCACAAACCCTAGCTATCAATTTTAGAAGCTTGAGAACCAAGAAGGTCACCTGGCCCTTACCTTCATGAACTGTATCAAACATCGGGATGTTACAATCTTGGTAGATCCTGGTGGACACATTGCAATGTAGGCATGAGCTAGATCATACCTACACAGATCTTGACATTAATATCTAGATATTTGTATGTCTTCTGGTAGACTGTCTAGAACAGGGGTAGGGAACCTATGGCTCGGGAGCCAGATATGGCTCTTTTGTTGGCTGCATCTGGCTCTCAGACAGATCTTTAATTAATAGTGATGGCTCCTGTGTGTCTCTTAGACTGATCACTGGACACAGGCAGCGATGTCACCGCTGCCTACGTCCTCTGTATGACCCAGGTGCTATCACCGCCATTGTCTAAGCCTGGATCAAAGAGAAGAGCGTGAGAGCGTTGAGGAGCTGGTTGCAGGGAGCGCTGGTAAGTGATGGGGCTACCTATATACTGGTAGGCATGTTCTGTGACTTCCTATCTTCTGGCAAGCATGTGCTGTGGCTACCAATTAACTTGGGGGCATGTGCCGTGCCTACCTATTTATTTGGGGGACATGTGCTGTGGATATGAGCTGGGACTACCTATCTATTGGGAGGCATGTGGTGGGTGTAAGGCTTTGGAGTAGTGAACCCCCTGGATCACCACGGATGATGATGTAAGCAGACACCTGGGACCGGAATGCAAGTGGTACCCAGTCTTCACCTGAGCCTGCTGCAAAGCACTATGGTCTTGCTGCAGCGTGGTACCACCAGGTTGTTCCACAGGTTCAGCGGTGGCAGCCAAGGTTGAAATACAGGATCACTAGGCAGTTTCGTAGTCAGGAACAGGCAGACGTTCAAGGCAGGCGGCAATGATGTGTGGTCCGGGACGGAGCCAGAGGTCAGGGCTGGCAGCTCAGGAACAGAATCAGGAACAGGTCCGGGGTCACAACTGGAGGTCAACACTTGGGAAGGAAACACTGTGGAAAGCTTCCTCATAGGCATGAAGCACTATGATCTGTCGAGGAATGCTGGGAGCCACTGGTCTTTATAGGAACTCGGGAAGTGGGCAGCGCCAATTAGCGCCATACTGGCCCTTTAAATCTGTGAGTGCCGGGGCACGCGCGCTGGCCAGCCTGGGATGGGAGCCGGAAAGTGTTGAATTGAGTGAGCTCGGAAAGGGCCGCTGCCATGGAGAGGGGCACAGATGTGCCAGCAATCCGAGACGTAGATCACAGGGGCACCCGTGACACTGGGACTACCTATCTACTTGGGGGCATATGCATGTGGTACGGCTCTTATGGATTAACATTTTTAAATATATGGCGTTCATGGCTCTCTCAGCCAAAAAGGTTCCTGACCCCTGGTCTAGAAGATATGTCGAGCTGTCTGGAATTTCATGAATTCTGTGTAGGACTTTTAGGAACCTATCTTATCTAGAACCTTCATGAACTGTACCTTACTTTAAAACGTTCTGGACACATTACCACACGGTTATTGAACTTTCATTTGGATGACTTTATCGTTGGGTTCTATTAAACTCTTCTGGTTGACTGCTTAGAATAAATGTTCCTTCAGCTCTGGAACCAACATCTTGTCTTCATGTTCTTTTCAGAACGTTCCAGTTCCAGGAGGTCACTGAATTGTGTCCATGACTTTTAGGAACTTCTCATACCTTGCGGCTTGGGCAGCCTCACACTTCATGACACTCGAGCTACAAACAACCAACCAAGGACTCCATTGTTTGTGGCCTGAGTTGACTGCAGGGCGTGAGGGATGAATGGGGTGGAGGTTCTTCTACTTCCTACGTGCAGTATTTGGGAAGCATCTCAGCTTCTGGTCTTCAACCACCGGAGAATTCGAGAGTAGACTGTAGATGTTGCGTCGCTTTTTCAAGAAGCTCCACAGAAGTGATGGGACGTAGATGGAGCATCTGCTCACCCTTGGTTTTGTAGACATTTGGCCCCCTTTCTCCTGATCACTGGTGGTCCCAGCATACACCACACATGTACATTGGATGTTCTTCTTCCAGTCTGGGTGCGTGTGGCGAGTGGTTGGTGTGAATAATAATGGAGCCAGCACGAGACGTTCTCAGAATAGCAGAGAGTGTCGGCAGCTCGCAGCAGGCCCCCCGAGGACAGGCACGATCTGGCCCTCCGCCCGTGCAGCACTCTTGCATCATCTGCCCTATTATCGTCTCCTATTCCCACGTCGTGTTGTTGCTGCCACATTCATCGCTGCCTTCCTCCTCTCCTCCCACCTCTTCCTCTCCGATGACAAGTCCACCATCTTCTCTCCCACACATCCCCGATCCTACTGCGAGGGGAGGCACATCCATCAGAGTCTAAGGAGGCTCCGACATGTATGGAAAGGATTAGATACAGACGCACAATAGAAAGAAAAACACTGCAGAGGATTAGATACACAGCTCAGCAGACAGTATCACACAGGATAGGATTAGATACACAGCGCAGCAGACAGTATCACACAGGATAGGATTAGATACACAGCTCAGCAGACAGTATCACACAGGATAGGATTAGATACACAGCTCAGCAGACAGTATCACACAGGATAGGATTAGATACACAGCTCAGCAGACAGTATCACACAGGATAGGATTAGATACACAGCTCAGCAGACAGTATCACACAGGATAGGATTAGATACACAGCTCCGCAGACAGTATCACACAGGATAGGATTAGATACACAGCTCCGCAGACAGTATCACACAGGACGGGATTAGATACACAGCTCAGCAGACAGTATCACACAGGATAGGATTAGATACACAGATCAGCAGTATCACACAGGATAGGATTAGATACACAGATCAGCAGACAGTATCACACAGGATAGGATTAGATACACAGCTCAGCAGACAGTGTCACACAGAATTAGATACACAGCTCAGCAGACAGTATCACACAGGATAGGATTAGATACACAGCTCAGCAGACAGTATCACACAGAATTAGATACACAGTTCAGCAGGCAGTATCACACAGGATTAGATACACGGCTCCGCAGACAGTATCACATAGAATGGGATTAGATACACAGCTCAGCAGACAGTATCACACAGGATAGGATTAGATACACAGCTTTGTAGACACTATCACAAGTAACAGGCTTAGATACAGCTGCTGAGCATGGAGTATCACACAAGATGGTATCAGATACAACATCCCACCAGACAGTATCACTCACTGTACCTCTTATAGGCTAAGATACCTAGTAGGGTTGAGTATGAGGGTCTTTAGACACTGCGGCTGAGATACTTGTTCTTTGGGTAGATAATTCTCTATACTTGTAGATGATTTCCATCGCAGTCTGGTGATCTCCTCCCCTCGGCTCATCCTGAGGTCGATGCTCGGGAAAGGTTCATCGTTATGGATCGGTGGAAACATGTGATAATTGCCGTTGCCTATGTAATTACGTGGGAGGGGGCGCCATCATCCAGATGCGTGTGCTACCCTGTGATTTTCATAGGATCCTGCATCATTGTCAGAGTGCTGGGTGATAATGGCGGAGGTCACCTCCTGAGGTCTCGCTGTAATCATGGTGGAAATCATCTCTTTCCCCCTACTACATTTATTCATGATACAAAATACATCAACCCCCTCTGAGAGACCTGCTCCAGCTGATTAAAACGAGACCTCTGCCATGTCTGTGAGACCTACAGCTCAAATGTTACTGCAAAAGAGATTTCCAGAATGCAGTACCAGCTCTCACCACAGGTGTCAGCAGAGAGCATGAGCGCCAATACACAGCTCCTCCCCTTCCTGTTCTTGAAAATCTAAAAATTTCACATAAAATAATATTTGAGTGGTGCCTCCCCGAAAAAAGAGACATAACACTTAGTCCTTAGTTGAAAGAGATCTATGAAGGGAACCGTTCTACAAAATTGGTGGTAAAACCCCTTTAAGAAAGTTTTTTTCTTTGTTGAGCCAAAATTCATGAATTTAGTGCTGAGCACTGTGGGGGAGGAATAATGGGTCTTTAATTTTTGGCCTGCCCCCCCCGGGAAGGACAGATGTGTCCGTAGTGATGAAAAGGGTTAACCGCACGCAGGACGTCTGCTTTATGAGCCTCCATTAAAGCAGCTGACACGTCTTTACAACCTCCTTTAATAATGGAGCGCACATTATTTAACCTGTCTGGAGGTAGCGGGATCGATCGGGCGGCTCGGAGGCCTTGCTGAAAATAGACTCTCCCCATGAATCACGTTTACTACTGATTTCAAAATGGCCGCCCCCGTTTCTTCACGTCTACACGATGTCACGGTAAGAAGTTTTGGGGGGATTCCCTGTGATTGTGGCTTCACGACATGGAGAAGCAGGATGTGTAGGAACGAGAGACGTTCAGGACCATGGAGAGTGGACGTGAGGGAGCGGGAATGTCCCGGTGCTTCTCCTCTGTGTCTCTGCTGCCACCTATTGGCTCCTCACATTATTATGAGCGAGACTGGTATAGGTAGGATTCCTCAGTCACGCGGTTCTGAGAAATTCTGTTCCAAGTTCGGTTCCCCTAAATCTACTTAGTTTTGTATGGAATATCATCGACCACAACCGGGCCGGAGATCTGGTGTTGTCTGTGGGAGGAGCTCTGTCCTGTGCTCATCGTCGCCCCCCGCTGTGTGATGCGCTCAATCGCAGCTAATTATATGGTAGATTTGGGGTTTCTGAGCGTTACATTTTATCACTTCTTTTTTTTTTGTTTTTTTACAGTGAATTAAAAACATGTCGAATACAACGAACGGAGACACCAAGGCCCAGTGTTTGCCGCGGAACGGGCTGGTGAAAATCCCCGGACCCACCAATGGCCTGGGCTCCGCCAGCATCACCAAAGGGACACCAGCCGTGAAGAACCGCATCTGCCAGCCGCCCTCCGTGCCGTCCATCCTCAGTCAGGCCTTCCCCAAGCACCCGGAGCATGTCGCCCCCTCAGTGTTACCGATTCTTCCACCTCCGCCCACCCACAGTATCCCACTGGGCCTTAGCCCGGGGGAGGAGAACCTTCCAATCCCCTGCGGACCCTCGCTGGACCGCGTCCACGGCCTGGGAATGGACTGTCACCTGGCCCTGGATGAGAAGATCCTGAGCCGCCTCTTCTCTTACTTCTCAGCCTGTGAAAAGTGCGTCCTGGCTCAGGTGTGCAAGACGTGGAGGCGGGTGCTGTACCAACCGCGCTTCTGGGTGGGGCTCACACCCGTCCTGCACGCCAAGGAACTGTACAATGTCCTGCCCACTGGGGAGAAGGAGTTTGTCAGCCTGCAGGGATTCGCTGTGCGTGGGTTTGATTCATTCTGTTTGGTCGGAGTGTCAGATCTGGATATCTGCGAGTTCATCGACAACTATCCTCTGTCTAAAAAAGGGGTGAAATCTGTGAGCCTGAAGCGGTCAACAATCACTGACGCCGGTCTCGAGGTGAGAGAGAGCTTCATCAGCCTGATACTGTAATACTGCCCCCTATGTACAAGAATATAACTACTATAATACTGACCCCGATGTACAAGAATATAACTACTATAATACTGACCCCGATGTACAAGAATATAACTACTATAATACTGCCTCCTATGTACAAGAATATAACTACTATAATACTGCCCCCTATGTACAACTACCAACCCCCTATTACAAGAATATAACTACTATATACTGCCCCCTATTGGTACACAGGAATATAACTACTATAATACTACCCCCTATGTCAAAATCTACTACGATATACTGCCCTCCATGTACAGGAATATAACTCTATAATACTGCCCCCTATGTACAGGAATATAACTACATAATACTGCCCCCTATGTACAATATATAACTACTATAATACTGCCCCCTATGTACAGAATATAACTACTATATATACTTGTCCCCCTATGTACAAGAATATAACTACTATAAACTACTGCCCCCTATGTACAAGAATATAACTACTATAATACTGCCGACCCTCCTCCTATGTATAGACAAACGACATACTAACTACTATAATCCCCCACTTGCCCCCTATGTACAGAATATAACTACTATAATACTCTGCACTGCCCCCTATGTCACAAATATAACTACTATAATACTAACCCCCTATGTACAAGAATAAAACTACTATAATACTGCCCCCATTGTACAAGAATATACTGCTATAATACTGCCCCGATGTAAAGAATATAACTACTATAATACTGCCCCTATGTACAAGATATAACTGCATAGAATACTCCCCTATGTACAGAATATACTACTATAATACTGCCCTAATGTACAAGAAGAATATAACTACTATAACTGCCCCCTATTACAAGAATATAACTACTATAATACTGCCCCCTATTACAAGTAATATAACTGCTATAATACTGCCCCCCTATGTACAAGAATATAACTACTATAATACTGCCCCCTATGTACGAATATAACTACTATAATAACTGGCCCCCTATGTACAAGAATATAACTACTATATACTACCCCCTATGTACAGAATATAACTACTATAATACTAGCACCCCCTATGTACAGAATATACTACTATAATATTGCCCCCTATGTACAAAATATAACTACTATAATACTACCCCCATTGTACGCTATACTAACTATAATACTACCCTCCCTGTACAAGAATATAACTGCTATAATCTGCCCCCCTATGTACACGAATAAAACCTACTATAATACGCCCCCTATGTGCAGGAATATAACTCTATAATATGACTGGCACCCCCCCTATGTACAAGAATATAACTACTATAATCTCTGCCCTCCATGTACAGGAATATAACTGCTATAATACTGCCCCCTATTTACAAGAATATAACTACTATAATACTTGCCCCCCCTATGTACAAAATATAACTACTACTATAACTACCCCCCTATGTACAAAATATAACTACTAAACTGCCCCCTATGTACAAGAATATAACTACTATAATACTGCCCCTATGTACAAGGAATATAACTACTATAATACTGCCCCCCATACTTATAATACTGCCCGCCCCTATGTACAGGACATACTAACTACTAACACTGCCCCCTTGTACAGATATAACTACTATAATACTGGCCCTATGTACAAGAATATACTACTATAATACTGCCCCTATGTACAGAATATACTACTATAATACTCCCCCTATGTACAAGAATATAATATATGAAACTTAAAATGCCAGAAGTCAGAAATTGTAATATAAATACATGGCGGGCGCGCGGCCGGGCGGGGGAGGGGTACGAGCTGGAAGATTGGAGCATGGGGGACAAAGTAACTGTAAGGCGGTGTTCACACACAGCGATCACAGTGCGGGGTTTATCAAGATTTATACACGACCGTAGTGTGAACGAAAGACTTACCTGCAAAACTGGGAAATACATGGAATTAACCCTTCACACCTCACATCCTACACGCCCTCTTAAAGGGGAGGAGCTCTGCATTAGGAAAAGGTCAGAAAAAGCTAAAGAAGGTCAAATTAAATTACGGTCCCTTTAACATTTTTGGATGCGCTCATAGAGCAAAGTGTCACAACCCCATAACATATCTGTTACTGACACATGTACATAGGAGACAGCGCATCATCTCACAGGAAGGAAATGATAATGTCATGGTCCAGGATAATGACAGCAAATACTAATTATTACTGACGAGTTTAATAATGAGGAACGACTGTCACATGTCACAGAGGCCAAAAATAAGGAAATAACTGTGTATTCTACATCCACCTCATCTATAAGAGACCTACACCCCCCGACAATAAGACATCAGAAAAATATAAAGTAATGTTATATACTATACTACTGCCCCCTATGTACAAGAATATAACTACTATAATACTGCCCTCTATGTACAGGAATATAACTACTATAATACTGCCCCCTATGTACAGGAATATAACTACTATAATACTGCCCCCTATGTAAAAGAATATAACTACTATAATACTACCCCCTATGTACAAGAATATAACTACTATAATACTGCCCTCCATGTACAGGAATATAACTGCTATAATACTGCCCCCTATGTACAGGAATATAACTACTATAATACTGCCCCCCCTACCAACCCCCTATTACAAGATATAACTACTAATTGCCCCCTATTGTACACAGAATATAACTACTATAATACTACGCCCCTATGTCAAGAATATACTACATAATACTGCCCTCCATGTACAGGAATATAACTCTATAATACTGCCCCCTATGTACAGGATATAACTAATAATACTACCCCTATGTACAAATATAACTACTATAATACTGCCCCCTATGTACAGGAATATACGCTATAATACTTGTCCCCCTATGTACAAGAATATAACTACTATAATACTGCCCCCTATGTACAAGAATATAACTACTATAGATACTGCCGCCCCCTTATGTTACAAAAGAATATAACTACTATAATACTTAGCCCCCTATGTACTAGATATATAACCTACGATATACATACATACTGCCACTGCCCCCTATGTCAAAATTAACTACTATAATACTAACCCCCTATGTACAAGAATAAAACTACTATAATACTGCCCCCATTGTACAAGAATATAACTGCTATAATACTGCCCCATGTACAAGAATATAACTACTATAATACTGCCCCTATGTACAAGATATAACTGCTAAATACTCCCCGCCCTATGTACAAGATATACTACTATAATACTGCCCCCTATGTACAAGAAAATATAACTATCTATATACTGGCCCCCTATGTACAAGAATATAACTACTATAATACTGCCCCCTATGTACAAGTAATTAACTGCTATAATACTGCCCCCTATGTACAAGAATATAACTACTATAATACTGCCCCCTATGTACAAGAATATAACTACTATAATAACTGGCCCCCTATGTACAAGAATAACTAACTACTATAATACTACCCCCTATGTACAAGAATATAACTACTTAATACTAGCACCCCCCTAGTGTACAGGAATATAACACTATAATTTATTGCCCCCCTATGTACAAGGAATATAACTACTATAATACTACACGCCCATGTACCTAGTACTAACTATAATACTACTCCTACCCTGATGACAAGAATATAACTGCTATAATACTGCCCCCCTATGTACACGAATAAAACTACTATATACGCCCCCTATGTGAGGAATATAACTCTATAAATACTGCCCCCTATGTACAAGAATATAACTACTATATACTGCCCTCCATGTACAGGAATATAACTGCTATACATACTGCCCCCATATGTTACAAGAATTATAACTACTATAATATACTGCCTGCTGCCTTGGCTACCCCCTTGGTACAAAATATAACTACTACTATATACTACACCCCTATGTACAAAATATAACTACTAAACCTGGCCCCCTATGTCAAGAATATACTTACTATAATACTAATGCCCCCTATGTACAAGAATATAACTACTATAAACTGCCCCCATACTTATAATACTGCCCGCCCCTATTAAGATATACTACTATAACACTGCCCCTGTACAGATATAACTCTATAATACTGGCCCCTATTTACAGAATATACTACTAATACTGCCCCTACTGTACAGAATATACTACTATAATCTGCCCTCCTATGTACAGGAATATAACTACTTAATACTGCCCCCTATGTACACAGAATATAACTACTATAATACTGCCGCCCCCTATGTACAAGATATAACTACTATAATACTGCCCCCATGTAAAGAATATAACTACTATAATACTGCCCCCTATGTACAAAGAATATAACTACTATAATACTGCCCCCTATGTACAAGAATATACCTACTATAATACTGCCCCCTATGTACAGCAATATACTACTATAATACTGCCCCCTATGTGCAGAAATAACTACTATAATACTGCCCCTCCACAGCTGTACAGAATATAACTGCTATAATACTGCCCCATATGTACAAGAATATAACTACTATAATACTATGCCCGCCCCCTATGTACAATACTATAACTACTATAATCTAACTGCCTCCTATGTACAAATATAACTACTATAAATCTGCCACCCTATGTACAAAACAATATAACTACACTATAATACTGCCCCCTATGTACAACATATAACTACTATAATACTGCCCCCTATGTACAAGAATTAACTACTATAATAATACTGCATATACTCCCCCTATGTACAAGATATAACTACTATAACCTCTGCCCCCTATGTGCAGGAATATAACTACTATAAATACTGTCCCCTATGTCAAGAAAAAACTATAACTACTATAAATCCTGCCCTCCATTGTACAGGATATAACTGCTATAAATACTGCCCCTATGTAACAGAATATAACGACTATAATACTATACTGCCCCCTATGAAAAGAATATAACTACTATAATACTGCCCCTGTACAAGAATCACTACATAATACTGCGCCCTATGTACAAGAATATAACTACTATAATACTGCCCCCTATGTGCAGGAATATAACTACTATAATACTGTCCCCTATGTACAGGAATATAACTACTGTAATACTGCCCCCTAGGTACAAAATATAACTACTATAATACTGCTGCCCTCCATGACAGGAATATACCTCTATAATACTTAATACTGCCCCTATGTACAGAATATAACTACTATAATACTGCCCCCTATGTACATAGAATATACTCACTATAATACTGCCCACTCCCTATGTACAAGAATTACTACTATAATACTGCCCCTATGTACAGAATAACTACTATAATACTGCCATGACTCCGCCCCCTATGTACAAGAATATAACTACTATAATACTGCCCTCCATGTACAGGATATACTCTATAATACTGCCCCCTATGTACAGGAATATAACTGTATAATACTGCCCCCTATGTACAAGAACTACTACTATATACTGCCCCTATGTTACAAGAATATAACTACTATAATACTGCCCCTATGTACAAGAATATAACTATATAATACTGTCCCCTATGTACAAGAATATCTACTTAATACTGCCCTCTATGACTGAATATAACTACTATAATACTCCCCCCTATGTACAGGAATATAACTCATCTGCCCCCTATGTACAGATAACATACTATAATACTGCCCCTATTACAAATAGTAACTCTATAATACTGCCCCCTATGTACAAGAATATAACTACTATAATACTGCCCCCTATGTACAGGAATCTGGTTGTTACACTGTATATGTATTCTGTGGTTCCGGATGATTTTGTGTCGGTTCATTCAGTGAAGTTTAGAGGAACAGACGGTGAAGGATCCGGGGAATGAAGCGATGAGGATGGATGAGGTGAGAGACGTCAGGCCGGGTGAGATCAATTAGGATGTGGGATCCTGCTGAGCCCCTGATTATACCGCAGTTACTCTGTGTATCAGGAGTCATAGTCGATGATTTTTACTGTTGTCTTTAAGCGTTTCCTTAAATTGTTTCTGCTGTGAGGAGGGGGAGGAAGATTCCAAATCACGTTTAACCCTTTCTGCCCTGCAGAGCTTTACCATAATCTCTCCCCAGACCAGCAGGACATTCACCCATTACTTCCCCTGACACCAGGGACCCTGATATTAACCTTTTTCATTGCCCTAGACCACAGGAGATGCAGACAAGTGGGATAAGGATTAGGAATTATTATGATGCAGAATTTTGGGATATTTTTGGATGGATGGTCACATGACTGGTGATTGTGGCCTCCATAGATTTACATACAATCATCACAAAGTCAAAAACTTTATTGGCCCCTGTCCCAGCGCAGACCTCGCCAGCCTGAGGTTCTGATCACAATCCCTTCATGTTCCAGGGAGTCCGGCAGCTCCGCCTGTCACCGGCACAGAGGTGACATCTGTCACATCTAATTATTAGGAAACCTTGAGAATTTCTTGCCCGCAGCAGAACGGGATGTAATGCAAGAAATCTGGATAGCAAAGTCACTGAACACAGCAGGGAGGGTGCGATCATCTGCAGAAGGTAGAAACCTCCCCCCCTATCACCATAATCAGTCACTGCCTCCATGACATATGAAAAGTGCCCCCATAATACTACCCAGGGCACCGTGCCACAATCAGGCTGCAGCCCCCCAGGTTACCATGACCCATAGTGTCTGTGTATCTGTGACCCATAAAATCAGCCAGTAATGCACAGAAGTGTGAGGACACAACCCCCGTACAATCCTGGAATATAAATCCATATATCACAGTCCTGCTGCTACTAACCACATACACAAAAGTCTGATTAAATATCTCCCCAGGGACAATAAATTACACTGACTGCAGCGAGCACAGAGCACAGCAGTGTGAGGTCTGATTACACATCTCTCCAGGGACAATACATTACACTGACTGCAGAGAGCACAGAGCACAGCAGTGTTAGTTCTGATTACACATCTCTCCAGGGACAATACATTACACAGACTGCAAAAGCACAGAGCACAGCAGTGTGTGGACACACCCGCGGTGCACTCGATGAAGCTAAATTCCTGGAATATAAATCCTAAATCACAGTCCTGCTGCTACTCACAACATACACAAAGGTTTAATTACACATCTCTCCAGAGACAATACATGGCACTGATTGTAAAGAGGACAGAGCACAGCAGTGTGAGGTCTGATTACACAACTCTACAGGGGCAATACATAACACTAGCTGCAGAGAACACAGAGCACAGCAGTGTGAGGACACACCCCCAGTGCACACGGAGAAGCTACAATCCTGGTGTATAAATCCATATTTCACAGTTCTTCTGCTACCAACACCATACACAAAGGTCTGATTAAGCATCTCTCCAGGGACAATACATAACACTGGCTGCAGAGAGCACAGAACACAGCAGCGTGAGGACACGTCCCAAGTGAACTTGGAGAAGCTACAATCCTGGAATATAAATGCATATATCACAGTCCTGCTGTTACTAACAACATACATAAAGGTCTGATTACACATCTCTCCAGGGACAATACTAACACTGCCTGCCGAGCACAGAGCACAGCAGTGTGAGGTCTGATTACACATCTCCTCCAGGGACAATACATAACACTGGCTGCCAGAGCAAGCAACAAAGCAGCCGTGAGGCACGTCCAATCGTGAACTTGGAGAAGCTACCAATCCCTGAAATAAATGCTATATCACATCCTGCTGTTACTACCAACATACATAGGTCTGTACACTTCTCCAGGACCATACTACATGCCGTGCAACGAGCACAGAGCACAGCAGTTGTGAGGTCTGATTACACATCGCTCAGGGACAATACCATAACACTGCTCCTGCAAGCGAGCACGAGCACGCAGTGTGAGGTCTGATTACACAATTCTTCTCTCCAGTGGACATACATAACACTGGGCTCAGAGAGCCAGGCACACAGTGTGAGGTCCTGATTACACATCTCTCCAGGGACAATAATAACACTGCTGGCTAGAAGACACAGAACCATCAGCAGCGTGAGGACAACGGTCCCCAAGTGACTTGGAGAATCTACAATCCTTGGAATATAAATGCAATATATCACAGTCCTGCGTTAACTAACAAACATACTAAAGGTCTGATTTACCAATCTCTCCAGGGACACTACATAACCATCATGCTCAGCCGAGTCAAGAGCACAGCATGTTGAGGTCTGATTACACTAATCTCTCCAGGGACACTACATAACCACTGGCGCAGAGAGCACAGAACACAGCATAGCGTGAGCACACGTCCAATTGAATTGGAGAAGCTACAATCCTTGGAAATTGCATATAGTCACAGTCCTGCTGTTCTAACAACATACATAAAGGCTGATTACACATCTCTCCAGGGACAATACATAACAGTGCCTGCAGCGAGCACAGAGCACAGCGTGTGAGGTCTGTTAACATCGCCCCAGGACATACATAACACTGTCCTGCAGCGAGCCAGAGCCATCATTGTAGGTCTATTACACATCTCTCAGGACAACCATAACAGTGCCTGCAGCGAGCACAGAGCACAGCAGTGAGGTCGATTCAACACTCTCTCCATGGACATACATAACACTGGCTGCAGGAGCACCGAGCACCGCATGTGAGGGTCGGATTACACATCTTCCGAGACAGTCACAACCACTGCTTGCACAACTTTCAATGGTCAGTCTGTAGGGACCGGCCACACAGACTACCTACCCACTCATTTCCACCTCATTGTGGTCTCATACACTTTAAACATGGGTGAGGGGGGGGGTGAATACTTTTATCCACTGCTGGATTTTCCTCTAAGGACCAATTTTTATTGGAAAGATTTATCGAGTCATTGAGACGTGAATATAAGAAGTAAAAGTAATTGTTTTGCGGTTGACCCTCGACCCTACAACTCGGAAGCCGTCAGCGCGCGTCTCCTGCAGATCTTCTGCGTTTCGTTCTTGAAGGATTTTCAGATAATTAAGGTCGTTTTTGGTGAAGTCGTTCTGTGTCTGACACTTCATTTATTTCCCCCCCCCACTGGATCCGAGCAGCGATGGACAACTCAATAAAATACGAGTCCCCCGGACGATGTAATAAGTGTCTCGCGGGGGTGTGATACCGTGATCTGCCACGACGGCCATAACCGCCAGGATCTAAGCCTTCAGTACATTACACGGATTCTGATTATTCCTCCCAAGTCAAACAAGGAATTCACAAGTAAGACAAATACAATCAAAGATGGTGGACGCCGAAACGTTCATGGTGCAAGACGTAACTGTACACCAATAAACATAACCAAGGCCGGGTCCTGACTCGCACCAAGTCCCTCACTCTTACGCATGTGACCCATTCAACTGTATTATAAAATATATGCTTATTTATTCCCACACCATGCTGCGACGGAGGGGTCTGAGGAGGACAGAGGAGTCTTGAGAGGAGGAGGACATAGGAGCTGGAAGAGAGGACAGAGGAGTCTGGAGGAGGAGGAGGACAGAGTATTCGGAAGAAGAGTACAGAGGGTCCTGTGAGTATGAGGACAAGGAGTCTGGAAGAAGAGGACAAGGGTCTGGAGAGGAGGACAAGGAGTCTGGAGGAGAGGAGGACAGAGGAGTCTTGGAGGAGGAGGAGGACAGAGGAGTCTGAGGAGGAGGACAGAGGGGTCTGGAGAGGAGGACTAGGGTTCTGGAAGGGGAGTACAGAGGAGTCTGGAGGAGGAACAGAGAGTCTGTAGGATGAGGAGGACAGAGGAGTCTGGAGGAGGAAGGAGGACCGAGGAGCTGGAGGAGGAGGAGGACAGATGAGTCTTGGAGAGGAGGAGGACCTAGGAGTCTGGAGGAGGAAGGACAGAGGAGTCCTGGAAAGAAAGGACAGAGGAGTCTGGAAGAAGAAGGACGAGATATGGAGGAAAGGAGGAAGGACAGAGGAGTCTGGAGGAGGAGGAGGACAAGCGGAGTCTGGGGAGGAGGAGGCCCAGAGGAGTCCTGAGGAGGTGACAGAGGAGATCCTGGAGGAGATGGAAAGGGGCGGGTAGTAGGACAGAGGAGTCTGGAGAGGAGGACAAGGAGTCTGGAAGAAGAGGACAGAGGAGTCTGAGGATAGGACGCTAGGCTGGAGAGGACGAGGAGTCCTGAGAGGACAGAGGGGTCCTGGAGGGAGGAGGAGGACAAGGGTCTGGAGGAACAGAGTAGTCTGGGAGAGGATGAGGACAGAGGAGTCTGGAGGAGGATGAGGCCATCGAGTCGTGGAAGGAGTGACAGAGGAATTCTGGAGGAGGTGGACAGAGGATCTGAGGAGGAGGACGAGGATCTGGAAGAAGAGACAGAGGAGGTCTGGAGGAGTAGGACAGGAGGTGGAGGAGGAAGAGTAGTCTGATGAGGACAGAGGGTCTGAGGGAGAAGGAGTACAGAGGAGTCTGGAGGAGGAGGAGGACCAGGGAGTCTGAGAGGAGACCAGAGGAGTCTGGAAGGTAGACAGAGGAGTCCTGGAGGAGGACAGAGGAGTCTGTATGAGGATACAGGTAGTCTGGAGTGGGAGGACAGAGGAGGCTGGAGGAGGACAAGAGGAGTCTGAGGAGGACAGAGTAGTCTGGGAGGAGGATGACGAGGAGTCTGGAGAGGACAGAGGGTCTGGAGAGGACAGAGGAGTCTGAGTTGGGAGGACGAGGAGTCTGGAGTGAGGAGGATAGGGATTCCTGGATTGGAGGATGACAGAGGGGGTCTGGAGGAGAGACAGAGGAGTCCTGGAGGATGAAGTGGACGAGGAGTCTGAGGAGGAAAGGACAGAGGAGTCTGGAAGAGGAGGAAGGACAGAGTGAGTCTGGAAGAGGAAAGATGGACAGAGGAGTCTGGAAAGAAAGAGGACCGATGAGTCTGGAAGAGAGGGGACAGAGGTTCTGGAAGAGACAGAGGAATCTGGTGAGAGGAGTACAGAGGAGTCTGGACGAGGAAGATGACAAGGAGAACTGGTAGGAGGATGAGGATAGAGTGAGTGTTGATGAGGAGGATATTGGAAGGCTGGAGGATAGGAGGGACAGAGGGTCGGAAGAGAAGGAGGACAGTGGAGTCTGGAGAGGAAGGTGGACAGAGAGTTGGAGATGTTAGGACCGAGGGTCTGGAATAGGAGGAGATTGAGGATCTGAGGAGGACAGAGGAATCTGAGGAGGAGGAGGACAAGGAGTCTGGAAGGGAGGAGGACAGAGGAGTCTGTAGAGGAGGAGGGAGAGGAGTCTGGAGTAGGCTTATCCAGAGGAGTCCTGGAAGAGGTGGATTGGAGTCTGTAGGAGGAGGATGACAGATGGGTGTGGAGAGGAGATATTGGAGTCTGGAGGAGGAGACAGAGAGGGGTCTGGAAGAGAAGGAGGACAAGAGGAGTCTGTATGAGAGGAGGACAGAGGAGTCCTGGAGGAGGAGGAGGCAGAGGGTCTGGAACGAGGCGGAGGATAGAGGAGTCTGGAGGAGGAGGAGGCTAGAGGAGTCGTAGGAGGAGATAGAGGGGTCTGGAGATGGGAGGACAGAGGAGTTCTGGAGGAGGGTTGAGGACATAGGAGTCCTGGGAGGAGAGGATAAAAGGAGTCTGGAAGGAGAGGACAGAGGGTCTGGAAGAGGAGGAGGAGGATGAGGGCGTCTGGAGGGAGGACAGAGTAAATGATGAGGAGGAGGACATAGAGTAGGAGAGGAGGAGGTCAAGGATCTTTAGGAGGAGGAGGACCAGAGTGTCCTGGAGGACGGAGAATCTGGAGGAGAGAAGAGTCGCTCCTTCCTGCTCTACCCGTCCCCGCTCTCTCGTCCCCCTTTACCTTCCCCTCCTCTTCCAACTTCCTCGTCCCCTCCCTCCCCTCATTCCCCACTCTCTCCCTTTCTCCTCTCTTCCTTCCCCTCTCCCCCCTTTTCTTCTTAGCAGGGGCTTACCACCCAGCTCTTCGCAGTTTGGAGAGGACAGAGGAGTCGGGATGAGGAGGACAGAGGAGTCTGGAAGAGGGATGACAGAGGAGACTGATGAGGAGGAGGAGAGAGGAGTTTGGAGATGAGGATATGGAGTCTGGAGGAGGAGGAGGACGAGGGGTTGGAAAGAGGATGACAGTAGTCTGTGAGGAGGAGGTGGACAGAGAGTGTGGGGCCAGGAGGATGAGGACAGAGGGGTCTGGAGAAGGGAGGAGATGAGGAGTCTGGAGGAGCAGAGAATCTGAGGAGGGGAGGCAGAGGAGTCTGGCGAGGAGGAGGACGAGGATCTGAGGAGGAGAGGTCAGAGGAGTCCTGGAGAGGAGAGGACCAGAGGAGTTCTGGAAGAGGAGGATATGGAGTCCTGGAGGATAGGATGACAGAGGTGGTGTGGAGGAGGATGATATTGGGAGTCTGGAGTAGGAGGACATAGGGGTCTGAAGAGAAGGGATGACAAGAGTCGTAGGAGGAGAGGACAGAGGAGTCTGGAGGAGGAGGAGGACAGAGGTCTGGGAAGAGGAGGAGGATAGAGGAGTCTGGAGAGGAGGAGATGAGGAGAAGTCTGTAGGAGAGATAGATGAGTCTGGGAAGGAGGGGGGGACAGAGGATCTGGAGGAGGAGGAGGACAGAGTAGTCTGGATGAGGAGGATAGAGGATCTGGAGGATGAGGAGGACAGAGGGGTCTGGAAGCAAGGAGGAGGAGATAGAGGAGTCTGGAGGAGGAGGACAGAGGAGTAAATGGAGGAGGAGGAGACAGAAGAGTATGGAGGAGGAGGAGGACATAGGGTCTGGAAGGAGGAGGAGGACAAGTTCTGGAAGAGGACGGAGAAATCTGGAGAGGAGGACAGAGGAGAGTTTGGAGGAGGACAGATGAGTCTGGAGGAGGAGGTGCATATGAGTCTTGCGGAGAAGGAGGACAGAGGAGATCCTGGAAGGAGGAGGAGAAGAGGAGTCTGGAAGGAGGAGACAGAGGAGTCTGGAGGAGAGGACATAGGAGTCCTGGAGGGGGAGGACGAGGATTCTGGAGGGAGGACAGATGCATTCTGGGAGGAGGAGGACAGAGGAGTCTGGAGGAGGAGACATAGGAGTCTGAGAGGAGGACCGAGGAATCTGGAGAACCCTTGGGAGGTAAGAGGCGATGAGTTGGAGAACATTGGGGAGGACAAATATAACATCAGGCACAGGATTTGTCTGCTTCCTCCTGGTTTGGCCAATCTTCACATCTTTCAGTTACAGCCCAATAGAACAATTTTAACGTTGCGTCTTTGTAGTCTTGTGGCAGATGGAGCCCGGTCACAAATCCTCATATTAACTCAAAATGTTAGGAGTGTAATGTTCAATTCCCCACTATAATACTGCCCCCTATGTACAAGAATATAACTACTATAATACTGCCCCCTATGTACAAGAATATAACTACTATAATAGTGTCATCACATCACATTACCTCCATGAGGTGGAGGCTGCTGTCCAGCACTTGCCTTTGTGATGCCACCTGGTGGTTACCTGTGGTGCTGCATTAGTGTTGTGTTGTCTTTATATTATTGGGGTATAGAGAAATGTGTGCTGCCCCTGTGGTCTAGTATCTTGGCATTGACCTTCGTGTTGTGTTCCTGCAGGTGATGCTGGAGCAGATGCAGGGGGTGGTCCGGCTGGAGCTATCGGGCTGTAATGACTTCACGGAGGCTGGGCTGTGGTCCAGCTTACACGGACGCATCAATTCTTTGAGTGTGAGTGACTGTATCAACGTGGCAGATGACGCAGTGGCGGCCATCTCTCAGCTCCTACCCAACCTAGGCGAGCTCAACCTGCAGGCCTACCACGTAACGGACACCGCACTGGCGTACTTTACTGCCAAACAGGGCCGGGCCACTCACACGCTCCGCCTCCACTCCTGCTGGGAGATCACCAACCACGGTGTGGTCAATGTGGTCCACAGTCTGCCCAACCTGACCGTCCTCAGCCTGTCGGGGTGCTCCAAAGTGACGGACGACGGTGTTGAGCTAGTGGCAGAGAACCTCAGAAGACTCCGAGGCCTGGACCTGTCGTGGTGCCCTAGACTCACAGACACAGCACTGGAGTACATTGCGTGTGATCTGCACAAGCTTGAGGAACTCGTCCTTGATAGGTGGGTGGTGGGATGGAGGGTAGATTGTCATGTGACTTGAACAAGCTGATAGTCGGATGGCAGGGTGGGGGGTACAGCACTATGTGACCCACACAAGCTGGAAGAGGTCATCCTTGATCTGCACAAGCTGGAGCACTATGTCCACGATAAGTGGAATAGTTGGATGGTGGGCTGGTGGGTAGAACACTATGTGACCTACAAAAGCTGGAGGAAATTGTCCCCAATAGATAGGTGGAGGGTGGACCACTAAGTGACTTGCACAAGGTGGAGGAGCTCATCCCTGATAGTTGGCTGGAGGGTAGAGCGCCATTACTTGTAAAACCTTAAGGAGCTCATTTCTGAAATTTGGCTGTAGAGTAGAGCTCCGTGTGACCTGCAAAAGCCAGAGGAGCTCCTGGTTGATAGGTAGGTTACTAGGTGGAGGGAAAAGTGCCATGTCACCTCCCCCCATGAAGAAGCTTGTCCTCAAAAGGTGGGTGGTGAGGGGGATGGTAAAGTGCCACGTGCACTGCACAACCTGAAGCAGCTTGTCCCCCGTTGGTGAATGGTGGGGTGGAGACTAGAGCGCCATGTGACCCACACAAGCCAGGAGAACTCCTTCTCCATTGATTTGTTACATGGTGGAGGGAATAGAATCAAGTGACCTGTTCAAGCTGGAGGAACTAGTTATCTAAAGTGTAGAGTATCAAGTGACCTACATAGGCATGAGGTTAGAGTCGCTCTTCTTCGATACATGGGTGGAAATGCAGGAGATTTCATGTGACTCCACAACTGGAGGAGGCTCTGCCTTCGAAGGTAGGTGCAACGCGGATCAGGCGTCATGTGACTGCACAAGCTGTGAGAGAGTCCTCCTCAGAAGTAGGTGGAACCAGTAAGAGTACATGTGACATCGCACAAGCGGGAGGAGAAGCCCTCCCGTTCTCTCATGAAATAAGGTCGGCAAGGGACATTAGTATTCATGTACACTGTACAAGCTGGGGGAGCTCCTCCTGTAGAGATAGGTGGCAAGAGGTATCATGGTCATGTGGACCTGCGACAATTGAGGACTACCTCCTCGAGAAGTAGTGTGGCAAGGTATAGAGTCATGTGACCTGTACAAGCTGGAGACTCCTCTCCGAGAAGTATGAGGCATGGCAAGTATGGATCATGTACTTGCACAAGCTGAAGAGACAGAAACTCTTCCACCAATAGGGGGTTGGCTGACATGAGAGCAGCACTAGCCCCTCCCAAATGGTGTATTGTAGGTAACCGCAAGTACCATGCGTCCGCCTGGACTGGTATGGATTGATTGCAGCAGGTTCCGGTTGCAGCCTGCCCACATATCAGTAAATGTGTGCTCAGTTGGTCCTGTCTCTTGCTCTCCCCAGGTGCGTGCGGATCACTGACACTGGCCTCAGCTCCTTCCACATGTCGTCTCCCGCCGCCTGTACTTCGTGTGACTGTAGGTAATAACATCAAATCTCGGACGAGCTGTTTGTCTTATTCTGCATAACCATGTGTGATACTGTGGTTTGTTGGTGTCATGAAATTTCCATCCTGGATATCTAGGAATGCCCCCTTTCGGTTTACATTTGCAAATATTTGGCCTGAAGCATCTCTTGGGAATGAAAAGTTTACGTCTCCTCTCTCTGGCCGGTGAGTATAGGGGGCAAGTTTTTCTGTAGTGGCATTGGTTGTCCTCCAACTGGGAGATCCTTCAAACCCCTTGGAGCTAACCCACATTCTTTGTGTCTACTGCAGGTTGTCCTCTACTCACGACCACTGGCCTATCAGGTCTGGTTCAACTACAGGACCTGGAAGAACTAGAACTGACCAACTGTCCTGGTGCCACCCCCGAGCTCTTCAAATATTTCTCCCAGCACCTGCCCCGTTGCGTGGTGATTGAGTAACCAACAGGAGACAAGCTGTCAACAAAAAATATTTCAGCCATATCCTCCGAAAAACCATTCCCAGCATTGACCATCTGATGAGAATCTTTGGACTGTGGAGTCTTAACCCCCTCCTCATTCCAAATTTTTACAACCCAAAGAAGCAAGATCTGGGAGATATTTCACACTCCGGTTTGTGAAGACCTCATTCCATGTTCCGAAATCAGGGTTGTATTATTTCCTGCGCCTCATTTCTTGTCTTCTCTGTCGTGGATTGATACTCACAAGTAGAGCCGGCTCCCATCCGAAAAAAACCCCATCTATGTTCTCTCTGCAAGGATTCTATGGTGTGAGGTGGAGTACAGCACGTTGTGAAGTGTTGCTTCCAGTTCCAGTGGTGGTAGTCCTCCATGGTTTGGTTCCTTCGAAGATGATTATTTTTGGCTGTTTGTTTGACTCAGAATTTTTTTTTCTTTTTGTACTGAAAAAAAGTTGGAAAGATCAAAGAAAACCAGCAACACGATGAGTTTCCAAATGGTTTGGATGTTTCTTCTCATTGTGGAAAGTCATTGACAAAGGTTCTGCATGGCAGTCCTAAATCTCTATGGCTCCCGATTAGATTGAGTATTGGGAAAGATCCATCCCCCGCCACAATCTTGTGTCTCCTTTTTTTATACTTTGTTTCTGTGTATAGAATGGACAATACCAACATCTGCCTGATGCTTCTTCTCACTCAACATTTTGATATCTCCACAAAAGGATTCTTTGATTTGGCTGAGACATAAAGAATAAATTTTAGCAGGTGGACCTCCGAAGGTCCATTACCTTGTCAACCTCTGGTCCAACATCTGTTTGATTCTCCTCACTCAACATTTTAAGATCTTGTCCTGAAGGATTGACCATCATGATGTTTAAAGAATGCTGCATGGAAGTTATGGTGGGGAGACATCAAGAAGATCATGTGATATAGTCACGGGGTCAAAAATAATAGTGCAGGTGGATGAGAAAAGGTCCATTACCTTGTCAACCTCTGGTCTCTCTATATACAGTATATATATATTTATATAGTGTGGAAATTTCCCAAATTTGCCTAATGTTCCTTCTTTTTCAACATTGTCCTCGCAATGGTTTTGGTTGCGTAAATGGAAGGGAGAGTTGGTAGTGGGACATCAAGGGATCTTTTGATGTGGCCAATGTGTTGGAGATGAAGTGGTGCAGAACCACCAAAGGTCCATTACCTTGTCAACCTCTGGTCTCTATAAATAAAGCATCTGCCTACTGCTTCTTCTTGCTCAACATTTCTGATTCTTGTCCTAGAGGAACGACCATCACGATGGAGTAAATGCCCAAAACAAGAAGTGGTGGCGCTGGCACATAAAGAGGATCCTTCAATTTGGCCAAAGCATCAGAAATGAAATGAAACCTGACCGCCTGAGGTGCACTGCATCTAGTTGATTGCCCGCAAGAAGATCTTGTTTGGTCATTGTGCCATGTCTTTTGACGTCGAGGCAATAGGGTAGACTCATGATGTGGTTATGACTTTGACCAGAGTGATATCAGGCCTCGTGTAGACCATTGCTTAGATCTGGAAGGGTTTCATTCCTCGCCCATCTTCTCGGCTTGCCCTAGTGCCTGTACATTGATGCTGTTGCTTTCATCCACTTGGAGGACTTGACTGTCCACTTCTTCTTTCCTCCATGACCTTCTCCTCCCCACCAGAAGACCAGGGAGATGCGGTGTGATTTGCTTTTCTTACAACATTTGTGCTTTTTGACACTTTTGTTCCGAGAAGTCACTTGGATGACGTGATAGTAAAAAGGAAGCTTCAGGGGTTAACATACAATCAGATATTCCTTTTTCTGTTCTCTCTTGCTGTCTCGTACGGTCTCTGTCCATCTATGATTCCACAGGGTCTCTCTCTAGGTATCACCTCTCCCTCTCTCTCTCATATCCCATACGACACACGTTGTCTCTATGTATGCGTGTCCCATGTTCTGGCCCATCCCCCGCATGTTTCGCTCCTTCTGTCTCTTTTTCGGACTCTCTCGTTTCTGGAGAGCGCTGTCTATGGAACAATCTCGTGCTGTTTTTTCACCATGCTTTAAATATATTAAAATATATAAGAATTCCAAGTTTTCATCCAGAGGAACGTGAGCCCTGGCCTCCGTCTTGTCTTGGTCTCTTCTATGTGTTATGTGTGTATAAGCGAGACCCCCAAAGTACAAGCTATACACTGGTGTGGCACCGGCAGGGGGCTGTATAGTGATTGCATTCAGAGACTATGTAGCGGTATAGTATAGCGGATATATGGCGGAAGTAGAAGTATCGTTGGGGCCAGTACTACATGGCGGCATCATCCGAGGGCAGTGTGTAGCAGGATTACGTATGGTCTGAATATCTCTATGTATTTCTCAGTATTGGAGGGATTTCAGGATGTACATACAGCGGTGGAAAAAGGATTTAGCCACAATTGGTTCTCCTACTTGACGTGTAAGAGACATCATCGGTAGAACCTCAACCATGAGAGACAAAATGAGGACAAATCCAGGACTTCACATTGTCTGATTTTTAAATAATTTGTTTGCAAATTATGATGGAAAATAAGAACTTGGCCAATAACAAAAGTTCATCTCAATACTCAGGACACACTGATGCTGGTGTCTACCCATTCCTCCAGGCAGATCTCCCCTAGAGCAGCAATGTTTTGGGGATGTCGTTGGACAACACAGATTTTTAACTCCCTCCAAAGGTTTTCTATGGCGCTGAGATCTGGAGATCTGCTCAGACAGCTACCGGTTGGCCGGGCCAGACACGCACACCCTGTATCAGGCTCTGGGATATGGTGACGAGTGTGCGTGCCGGGCCGGCTGGAAGCTGCATCTGGGTGCAGCTTAGGTCCCTGTGTGGTCCTGGGATTTCTGCAGGTCAGTCACTAGGTCCCCTTGTGGTTCTGGGATTTCTGCAGGTCACTAGGTCCCCATGTGGTTCTGGGATCTCTGCAGGTCACTAGGTCCCCTCCGTGTGCTTCTGGGATTTCTGCAGGTCACTAGGTCCCCTCCGTGTGGTTCTGGGATTTCTGCAGGTCACTAGGTCCCCTCCGTGTGGTTCTGGGATTTCTGCATTCTGCAGGTCACTAGGTCCCCTCCGTGTGGTTCTGGGATTTCTGCAGGTCACTAGGCCCCCTCCGTGTGGTTCTGGGATTTCTGCAGGTCACTAGGCCCCCTCCGTGTGGTTCTGGGATTTCTGCAGGTCACTAGGTCCCCTCCGTGTGGTTCTGGGATATCTGCAGAAATTGCCTTGAGTTTCACTCAAACCCTTCTCTCGGCTACACATGAAATATTTCCGAGCTCAGTCTCATCTACACCGCAGGTCCTTGTGATCACCGCGTCCCCGGCGCACATTCCTGAACTATAAAACATCAGCTAACACTGCGTCATAGAACATCACAAGCACAGGCCGTCCCCTACGTAACAACACCCGACTTACAGACGACCCCTAGTTACAAACGGACCTCTGGCTATTGGTAATTTCCTGTACTTTAGTCCTAGGCATCACCGGCGTCTGTAATGAAGATTTAGTGTTACTCCTGGTCCTTATGACAACCCAACAGTTTTAAAATCCAATAATCACAGAGACCAAAACCATATTGTCTGTGATTACAATTATAAAATACACAGTACAGACTTACATAAAAATTCAACTTAAGATCAAACCTGCAGAACCGATCCTGTACATAACCCGGTGACTGCCTGCAGTGTCCTCAGCCTGCGTGAGGGAAGCGGACAGGACAGGTCCTTCTCATACGACTGATCACCCGTGAGAAATTTAATAATAATAATTCTATTTGTATATCGCGCACACAGATTACACAGCGCTGCACAAAGCATGTCAAATTGGTCCCTGTCCCCATGGGGCTCACCATCTAAACAACCTACCAGTATGTTTTGTAGTGTGGGAGGAAACCGGAGGACCCGGAGGAAACCCACGCAAACACGGAGAGAACATACAAACTCTTTGCAGATGTTGACCTGGGTGGGATTCAAACCCAGGACCCCAGTGCTGTAAGGCTGTAGTGCTAACCACTGAGCCACTGTGCTGCCCCAATTTATCCCGTCCTATCTATTAGTGGGGGCTAACAATCGGGGCTTTCCTGCCCAATGTCACCACAATCTCTTTAGTTTCATTAACACTTAAACATAAACCATTCTTATGGCTCCACCGTACTTCAGAATACTCAGCCCCACCACAATGTGTCGTCAGAGAAACCCTGCAAGTCACAATCATTATTTCTCTGTCTGAACACTCCCCAATATCAGTAATTAACCAGCAGCCTGGTTTTGGTGATGCAGAACTACCCAGGTGCCCGAATGGATCACCTGGACAATGGATCCTTCCTCCTGGCACTTCCCTTCCTCGCCGTCTCCCCACAGTCTGTACATAATGCCGAGAGAATTCCAGGAAAAGGTCCAATCTGTGCGGCTCATTGCGGCTCATACACAACATCTGACGACACATGTGCTGGAGAGGAAGCTGCTGCCCAGGCTCTATCATACAATAGGGGTCCAGGTGCTGGTGCTGCCCAGGCTCTATCATACAATAGGGGTCCTGGTGCTGCCCAGGCTCTATCATACAATAGGGGTCCAGGTGCTGGTTACAATAGGGGTCCAGGTGCTTGTGCTGCCCAGGCTCTATCATACAATAGGGGTCCAGGTGCTTGTGCTGCCCAGGCTCTATCATACAAGCAGAGGTCCAGGTGCTGGTGCTGCCCGGGCTCCATCATACAATAGGGGTCCTGGTGCTTGTGCTGCCCAGGCTCTATCATACAAGCAGCGGTCCAGGTGCTGGTGCTGCCCGGGGTCTATCATACAAGCAGAGGTCCAGGTGCTGGTGCTGCCCGGGCTCTATCATACAAGCAGAGGTCCAGGTGCTGGTGCTGCC
>WNYA01002510.1:0-39526 GCA_019512145.1 Engystomops pustulosus | reverse complement strand
CCCCCCCCCCCCCCCCCCCCAAGTATATAGCCAGTCGGTCCCCAGTAACAGAAACTTATCATTTGTCCATTGATGATTGTGCATAGAGCCGACATATCAGAACTGCTGCACAGTATTAGTGTAGGAATAGCAGTTGCATATCTCCTATAGTGGTTCGATCCATACATTTTGATTTTTTTTTTTACGCACAACTGTTGAGTGAAAAAGAACTGAAATGTGTAAACACCCACTGAAAACAACGGCTCAGTAATGCATCCGTGAAAGAGCCCTACGGTTCGCCATTGTCATGCCATGTCGTCTCCACCTAACAGCTGACAATTGTTCCTCGCCAATGATTTTATTATGTAAATCCCTGGACTATGTAGCACAAACGTATCTCGGCGGTGCTCCTTGCCCAATCCCTCTAACATAACAAGTCCCTCCATCACACGTGAGATCCACATTTCTGAATCCAACCCTTACAAAGCTTCGTGAAGGGAACCTATTTGACCTCCACATTTATTACCACTAGAGATAAAATAGCAGCGTATCTAATGCGTCTCCAAAAGTGGTACTTAGGGCGGCCATTTTTTAAAAGTCTATTTACCCTCATACTAATGTCCTAAACATGACAGGAAAATGCAGACACTTGGGCAGTCCTTTTTTCCCTCTAGTGTTTAAAATGGTGACGTCACTCAGCCAATTGAATGCAGCGGAGGTGGAGTCTGCGGCTCGGGGCGTGGTTGCGCGTTGGAGGCGGCTTCCTGTACTGTACCCTTCACAGGCCGCTCAGGTGTCAGAGGCCGGTGATGGGCGCACTGCACGTAACGAGTACGCTCCCTGCCCGCGCTGTGTGACTGGTATGAGAAGCAGCTGACTCTCCTGGCACTGATAAGTAAGCAGCTGGTGGGCAGTGCCCCTGTGATGTATGTGTGTGTGCCCCCAGCCTGTGGTAATGACACCGGTGCTGGATAGCTGTGCCATTGTTACACCCAAAATTGGGATAATTCATAGAAGGGTCATCACTGCGCTGAAACTGAATGGTTTTGGTCATATTTAGCTCCAGTAACAGCTGGATAGGCCCCACGCTAAATATGGGTTATTATTTTTTAAGTGATGAAAAATGTACAGTCTACTACTAGGTGGATGTGTAAATACATAAATAATCATGTAATAATGTAATGTTTAATATGAATGGCCATTTCCATTACTGTATTATTGACTATTGCAGCAGTGGAAGGAGAATCCGCAGTCGTAAGTGACATGTGGGCTCAAAACTATTTGTATTGCAGTTTTTTATGCAGAATGTGGACAGGATTGGTCATATAATTTCATCTGGCTTAATCTCTGGCAAATTTGCATGCACCTAGATCTGATGGTCAGCTAATGCATCACAGACCATACACTGGCCAAATTTCACAGACCAACCGCAGTGTGTAGAGACAGGATTCTATACGATGCCAATAGTCCCTTCTTCCCTGCAAAACATCAGCGCCTAAGTGTTATCTTGATTCCACTTTGCCGCTGCTGTACCACAGGGAAGCAGGTACTCCTGTCATTGTATATCACTGTGATGCTCCCAGTTTCATTCTCCACCAGCACGATTGTCTGTTTTAGTGATATGTGTATAAACGGTACATCCTAACTGTACGTTATACAATGTATCCATCACCTACCCCCCACAGACCTGGATCCTATGTTGTACTGTATTGTTTTATATTTAACTGGGTAACAGCTCCTGCACATAGACCGTGAATAGTCCTGCCACCGCCTGCTCTTACATTACCAGTTACTAGTGTAGTGATTGCTGGTGGAGTGGGGAGTTTATTTGAAAGGATTTGTATCCTGTTTTACCTCTGTAAATAAAGCATCTCGGATCTTCTCCAAACTCTGATCCAACGCACTCCCGCATGAACAGGTCAAAGTGCTGCAACCTTTTCCATGTTGGTGGTGCTGGTTGCTGCACTCTGCATAGTCAGGTGGCTGGAAGGAGGGAAACTTGGATAGGGAGACAGTGCTTTTCCCCTTTAGTAGACAACTCTAGATTTGGCTACAATAATCACAGGGGCAGGTCACTGAAGGGTTAAGTAGCTCAGGATTGGTTAGTATTGTGCTCCTGGAATGATCTAGTACATGTTCCTGAGTGTACTCAATGTGCGATGCTGTACTGCAATGACTGGTCTGACGGGCGACGTCAGGCTCAGGGTTCATTCCGATTTCCTGATTTATCTAATATCTATATGTCTGAAGGGCAAATATCAGGCACCAGCTGTACCTAGGAGCACTCCAGACAGGTCACGTCGCTGTGTGCTATATATATCTGCCCTTTCACACAGATACACAACATGAGTGGCTGTTTCTGCCTGACGGACTCCTGACATTCACCTTATTTGACCATATGTACATATAGCTCCTGCCTACAGAAATGAACTGTTGTAAAAACTACAACTCTCAGCATGGTTGTCAATGCATGCTGGGACTTTTAGTACACCAACAGCTGGAGGAGCCCTTTATTTGCAAAGGATTGCAGAGTCTGGGTAGTTTAGCCAATATCTTTAGTCCCTACTGATCTACTTGTCCTACCATCCATCTTAAGGCACTGGCAGTGCCAACTCAGCTGTTCTCTTTGTGATATTGTTACTTGAAGTCTTGAAGTGGGAAAATAACTAAGCTGGCATCCCCTGTGTTAAAGATCTCACTAGGAATAAGAGACCCTGCAAGTTTTAGGATAAGATGGGAGCAGGGATCATTGAGGTGACTGTACTTTTTTTTTTTTTTATATTATTCAAAAACTGAAGAATGAAGCAATTTCCATAGTATGTGGATGGCCATTGTTACACTATACCTGATGAAATTAAAGTGAGACGTTCTTTGTGGCTGCTAACACTATATTTATAGATCCCCCAGGAGATGTTTCCTGAGATGGACACAGCATTTTAGAGCTGTAATACAGACTGTAGTTATTGTGTTTATCATTTGGATGATTGAAGAGACAATTCTGAAAATGAAACCTTGTCAGTGTAACTTTCCAGGCTACTGCTTGTCCACCTAAGGAATTCAAGGCCTCTCCTAGGACTTAACCATGATATTTCTACTTAATGACAACCATTCCATAATCTTGAAAGCAGAAATGAAGGTACACAGGAAGGATATTAGTATATTGGAGAATTAAATAACTTTTCATTAGGGGAAGAAAATATTGAACTTCCCTTTAAATGTTTTGAGTACTCTGTATTTTGTCTACTTCCTTTTTATCTGCATTGTGTGGACTGGTAGTACAGGGATATAAGACACATTAGATCGCATAAGACCTGTCAGTTCTAGGCACCAGACTGTCACGTTGTGTGAATTTCCCATAAAACCTTTAGATTTGCTTATGTTTATGACGTGCTAGTTCCCAAAGCTCCTTATAAACGCAGCTCACAATGTTTCATTGACTCTACACCTACTGATGGGGATTAAAGATTTGGCCGTGTCTACGCAGGTTGAGGTCCGTACCGTGGTACAGCTGGTCAATATATGAGTGCAGTCTGATGAAATTGCCACCTAAATGTCTTTACAAATCGGAATCATTTCTCTCTGTCCACAGCGCAATGTCCCTTCTGTTTATACGACCGACAGCTAAAAACTCCACTAAGAAAGACAAGAGATACATGGCTGACGTCAGCGCATCACCGCTTAAGCACTTTGTGACTGCCAAGAAGAAGATCAATGGCATCTTCGATCAGCTTGGGGCCTATATCCAGGAAAGCTACAACTTCCTGGAAGGTAAGGAATGAATATATAGATATATATAGATATATATATCTTTTTAGAAATAAATCCAGTCTTACTGTTAAAAGTTGTCTGATAACGGAATGTGCATTTTATTGTACTATATCTGTAAAAGTGGGGAGGTGAATTATTTCTTATGGCTGAAATTATTACCTGTTTTTTTTTTTGTTTTTTTTTCTGTCTCTTATGTAAATTCTTTTTCTTACTGATTAGAAACCTACCAGAATGCAGAGCTTGATCCAGTCACCTCTGAAGAGCAAGTGCTGGAGGTCAAAGGGTATCTCACCAATGTGAAGGGCATCAGTGAGATACTTGCCCGACGTCACATGAAAGTGGCTTTTTTTGGCAGGTAAGATATACTTCCCTCCTTATTTATATATTGTGGCACCTCCCAAACCAGTTATTTTTGCTGCCAAAAGCCACTCATCTCCACTCCTTACAGGTTTCTTATGCAGAAAACCTCTAGTGACTGCATTATATAATATGAAATTTTGTAGTTGACTGTAAATGCCCAATCCCATTTGCGGCTCTCGACTGCCTCTTGGAAATGACAGCACATGATGGGTTCTTGGAAATGACAGCACGTAACCAATGGTCTCATAACCTGGTCTCAAACATGCCAGGATTAACTCGGAGGTTACGACTGCAATGACTATGATATGTTTGCAAAGAGAGAAGACAGTCCCGGAGTGTTTGTGCTCAGGTATTGTATCCCTTTACTTATTGATGCTTTTTTTTTTTTGCACCAGGACGAGCAATGGGAAAAGCACTGTGATCAATGCTATGCTGTGGGACAAAGTCCTTCCTTCTGGAATTGGCCATACCACTAACTGTTTCTTGCGCGTGGAGGGGAGTGATGGGAATGAGGCCTATCTACTGACTGATGGGTCAGAGGAGAAGAAGAGTGTCAAGGTGAACAAATAGGCTTGTTGGGGAACCTTTACGAAGAATGTGGGAAACTGCACTATGATTCCTCTGTTCGTGTATAATGGAGGGGGCGCCAGATTCATTAAGAACGTGCTCCAGAAATCATGAATCTGGCGCTCCCCTGCACTGGCCTGACCATAGGACGTGCAACAGACTTTGCATGTTAAATCCGGTGCACTGTGGCTAGCACAGCTGCGCCACAAAAGGGTTGTGTGTGTGCCTTAGTGGCGCGGATACTTCTTAAGTACCTGTCCAAGCAGTTTTCACATAAAAGAAAGTGCAAAGCCCTTTTAGTCAATGTGTCCCATTATGTTTTTTGTGTCAGATGTGTTGAAGAGCAAGCTAAAAGTAACCCTTTTGTGAATCACAGCCTCAAAATTTACATTACTGTAAAATCTCTTACTAAATAACAATTTAGTAGTGGTATCCCCAGTGGGCAATGTGCAGTAATCGTGTTGCAATGCTCAAATATTTTATGCATTATGTCCATTCAGTCTAAACTTGATCCGTTTCTTCCAGACTGTGATGCAGTTAGCTCATGCCCTTCATCAAGATGAACTCCTGGATTCTGGATCCTTGGTCAGTGTTATGTGGCCTAACTCCAAGTGCTCCCTCCTCAAGGATGACCTGGTGTTGATGGACAGGTAACAACAAATTTCATATAACTTCCATGTGACTTTTCATTCTAATGTACTCGGTTTTTGAAACTCAGAATGAACAGTTTTATCATATGGTTTATCTAGGTTTAATTATTCCCCTCTAACAAAGCACTACAGTGTAATACATTGTAAACCTCAAAATCCAACATGATCAACCAGGGACACTAGGCACTGTGAGCGTGGTAATCTTCTTGTATGTTTTATCCATGGCCTCCTTCCTTCTAAAATAAACTTTTAGTAATTATGCTAAAGAGCTGTAAGGGCTGTGGAAAAAGCATTACCAGAGCCCCTTCATTGCATCTTTTAAAAGTTGATTTTAGAAGGAAGGAGGCCATGGATAACAAATATAAGAAGATTACCACAGTGCTACTCCAAACCAGCTCCAGTGGCTGGAGCTATGAGTAAGTGTCCCTGGTTTATCATGCTGGATTTTGATGGTAGATTTCCTTTAAGCCTAACGCTAATCTAAATGACCAAAATTCCATATTATATGCTAATATTACTGTCATGCAGGCCAAGCATGTTGGCGAACCCTGTGACCACTCTGAAAGCTTTTAACATTAATGAGACTAAATATGTTGGACATTAAGCTCTTAGTAGACAGCCATTATGCTATCTCTCTTTTTGCTTCAACACCTCCTGAATGTATTTTACTCTGGACTGTTGTATTATCTTTCTACTAATATAGAGTCTCAAGCATTTTCTTATATTCACATTTTATTTAATGTTAACTCTTGAAAAACCATGAATAAAATCTGAACATAAATATAACTCGCTTTTATAAGTGCTTTGAGGTAGGCCACGTTCATTTTATTTTATGTTTGTTACATAATCTTTATAGAGAATTGCGTTGACGCCTTTAACGCCAGGTAGATTAAGGCTACATTCACACGACCGTATGATTTCTCCAGTCCCGTATTTACGGGCCGTATATACGTGACGTTTTTCATCCGTATGCAGCACGTATGTAACCCGTATTTTATACGTCCCCATAGACTTCTAGGGCATACGGAACTGAAATACGGGAGAAAATAGGACATGCTCTATATTTTTATACGGCTAGTATACGGTACGGTACGGAACGGAGTTAACAACGGCAATATAAATGGTCAGACGTATTGTCCATTGAAATGAATGTGGCCGTATGTAATCCGTAAAAAAAACGGTACGGTACGGATACGGCTGTTTTCATACGTTCGTGTGAATGTAGCCTAAAGGTCAAGAACTGGGATTGGCAAGGGTGTAGGCAGTTTGGTACAGAAATTGTTGTAAAATATTTCTTTAATAAGAAGACAAGTTTGTACGGTAGTGAAAATGCTTATTGCAAAAACAAATCAACAGGGATAAAAATCAACCATACTTTTATTTGACAAATTTCTTGCAGTTCAATTCCTGCAATTACCAGTCTTCACAGCTGATGAAGTTCTTATGGTCTTATGGCTCTGGTGTACAGATGACCACTTAGGCCAGTTATTTTTGCATTGTTGATATAGTCAAGAACGATAGAGGAATGGGCTGTTGCCACTAGTTTGCAATTTAGTAAATTATTGAATTGAACGGTGGCTTGGCCCATTGTCTGGTGGCATTAACTTGTGATTCATTGTCACTTATCTTACACTGTAAGGCCCCTTGCACACGACCGTATATAGGGGTCTTATGCTAGCTGTGCGTAGGCCGCCATAGGAGTGCATTACACATGTTATGGTGAGCATACACATGCCGGAAAAAAGATAGATCATGCTCAATATTTTGCTTCAACAACGGCCCATAGCACGCCTTCCTATGATGAGGGGCCTCTCTAGCGGCACATATTCTACACACGGGTCCTGTGTTCAAGAAGCCTAAACATGTATATTTATTTATTAAACAAATATATAAAATTCCCACATTCCTTTTAATTTGCTGCATCAATGTCTTTTCTATTTTTAGCCCTGGTATTGATGTGACCACGGAGCTGGACAGCTGGATAGATAAGTTTTGCCTTGATGCAGATGTGTTTGTACTGGTGGCAAATTCTGAGTCCACCCTAATGCAGACAGTAAGTGTGTGATATGTTCTAGTTATTGTGAATATCTGGAATATCTGCTCTAACTCCACGCTGTTCATTGACGGTTTTCTTCTGGTGTCCTAGGAAAAGCAGTTTTTCCACAAGGTCAATGAACGTCTCTCCCGACCAAACATCTTTATATTGAACAATCGATGGGATGCATCAGCCTCAGAACCAGAATATATGGATGAGGTGAGCAGGGTCAACTAAGGCTTCTTGGAAAATTTACTTAGATAGAAAGCTGGATGGCAAAAATATGGCTGATGTCATAAAATTATCCATTTTTCAAGGTACTACTGCCACCCTAAGGCTCAGTCCTGGGGAAAATGCCATATACACTAAAACCTTCGAGCCAATATACAATCCTCCAGTAAGAAGCAGGTTACCTACCTTATCTTCACATTTTATATTAGTGAGGTCACTGACAATGGGAACAATTTAGGTATAGTTTTTACAATTCAGCTAATATTTCTTAAGCTGTGTATTCAGAATTTTATAGTTTACATATACAGGGGATCCCCTATTTAAGGACAATCGACTTACAGATGACCCACTTAAGACAGACCTCTCTGCCCACTGTGACCTCTGGTGAAGCTCTCTGGATGCTTTACTATAGTCCCAGATTGCAATAACCAGCTTAAAAGTTTCTGTAATTAAGCTTTACGGATATTCCTAATTTTGAAACTCCAATTGTCACTGGGGCAAAAAAAAATATGTTTGGAACTACAATTATGAAGTATACAGTTTCGACTTGCATACAAATTCAACTTAAGAACAAACCTACGGACCCTATCTTGTACATAACCCGGGGACTGCCTGTATAACAAATTTTTCTAATTAATTAAACCACAGTGTA
Source organism: Engystomops pustulosus (assembly GCA_019512145.1). NCBI lineage: Eukaryota > Metazoa > Chordata > Amphibia > Anura > Leptodactylidae > Engystomops > Engystomops pustulosus. Next base: position 31,284 of record WNYA01002510.1, on the reverse strand, counting down.
CATATTACAGAGCTTTATTATTATTACAGAACCTGTAGTGATTTAGAGTTACTTCCTGTACTATATTACAGAGCTTCACTCCCTATTCTGCTGGTGGAATATGTACATACATAACTTATCCTGTAGTGATCCTGATGTAGCTCCTTTATAATACTTCAGAACTATTTTGCAGATGATAGCCTCTGTTATTATTATGCGCCCCTGTGCCGCTTCATACATATTTATACACAGTCACCAGCCTATCCATGAATGCTGTTTACCTGACTGCATTCATTTGGCTTTGGCTCAAGAACAATTTGTCACCGCACAGTTATGTAATAATAGCATTTAAGGATTCTCTGTAATGCCTTGTATGATTATTCCAATAGCAACATTACTGTTTGCATCCAGACCACACCCCATCACAGCATGTCTGGATTGGTCATAATTGTGGGTTGTTGTGCCCTGTCTATTATAAAGGTGCCAGGTAAAAACGGGAAATTGAGCCATCTGTCCATAACCAGTGTGTGTTTATCATCCAATGGAAAAACTGAGATTACAGTAGCAGTATAGCATAGCGAATCCCAGTACACTAGCCCTATAAGCGATTGTGCTATTTAGGAAGAGATTTGCACCATCCCAAAGGTCATCACAGCTGTTCCCCCTCTACTCCAAGAGCCGCAGTTTTCTGTTTCTCGTAGACATTATATAGTATTTCTCCCCGCTCTGTAGGTTCGGCGTCAGCACATGGAACGATGCACCAGTTTCTTGGTGGATGAACTCGGAGTCTTGGATCGAACCCAAGCAGGAGACCGCATTTTCTTTGTGTCTGCCAAGGAAGTTCTTAATGCTAGAATACAAAAAGCTCAAGGAATGCCAGAAGGAGGTATTGTAAACAGCCTATCAATGGACCCCATAAATTATTGAGCAGGCTTTAAAAGACTCCAATGACCTAGTGTCTGAGAAGACCTAGAAGCTCAGCTAAACCCGATGAGACTCTGTGATGATATGTTTGCCAAGTGCAATGCTGCTTCTGTTTTCTTTTATTTTGCTTGTTCAGCGCTATGTAGTGAGCCAACAAGAAGTCAGAAGCAGAAATAAACTGCTTCTGCCTTCTCCCCAGGGTCTCTGATGTTTCCAAAAACTGTATACCCCAATAAGCTACTGCGATCTCTACAGGAGCAATATAAGACCTATAATGATGGCAAAAGATATTGCTTAGGACTTGCGTTGCTAGCTATCCAAAGATAGTAGGTCTTTGTCATGAGCTTAACACCTTTACGCATTATGTCATTATGCTGTTATGGTCCCTTGTACATGAACGTCACCAGAGGGAGGAGGGGTGAGTGAGTCATCTTTTCGCCATAGAAAGCCCAGCGGCCTCCCTGTCACATCGTGGTGAGGTACAGTGTGCTCACGGTACCATGATCGGGAGCCATAGACCTCTATGGGGGTTGTGATCTGGCCACAAATTTTGCAACCACATCATGGCTCCCAAAACATTCATGAGGCCAAAGGGTGTATAGAGAAGGCTCACGGGATAAGGCAGGGCAGATGTCTTCTGTATCCTACAGCATAGACCTGCGGTTAGCCGTCCGATTGGTGCAACCGCTGATATCAGCACTTAACCTATTGGTCACCCCCTTGCCCTAGAATGCATATATAAGTTTACAAAAATAATAATAATCATCCCCGTCTGATATTGGCTCTGCTCCTTCTCAGTTATCTATGCACATTTTTTATTATTATTAATTTTTTATTTATTTTTTTTTTCAAAAAGGTGCGTGGCCAAATAGATTTGCGACTTTTTTTTGCACCAGAGGGACATAACACACATAAATATGTTCTTATCTTCTTTCTGATCTTTCCTTTCTGGCTGTAGGTGGAGCTTTAGCTGAAGGTTTTCAAGTGAGGATGTTTGAGTTCCAGAACTTTGAGAGAAGATTTGAGGTAAATTATTATTGTTGATAAGAATCCGATTATTCCATCCTACCATTGAAATATTACCTGGCAAGGTACATCCAGACTTTTCCTATCTTTTTGGCAGGAATGCATCTCCCAGTCAGCTGTAAAAACCAAATTTGAGCAGCATACAATGAGAGCGAAGCACATAGCAGAGGTTCTCCGTCAGATCATGGAGTCCGTGCATGTGGCTGCCCAGGAGCAGAGGTGAGTGTGTTGTGAAAGAAGAACGAGGCCTTTCTATCAGATTGCAGCAATATCCACCTTGTGTCACATCTGTCATCTGTATGCTCTATAACTTACACAGGGTTTACTGCCTTGAAAAGCGGGAAGAGTTCAGGGACCGGTTGGAATTCATTGAGAAACAACTTGAATTGCTGGCAGAAGATTACAGAATGAAAATCAAGCAGATCACAGATGAGGTGGAACATCAGGTGAGAGAATTTACACAAGAAAACTCTTTTTCTGAAAGGTTCAAAATATAAATGTATGCTATAAGGTGGGATAAATGAGGAGAGCAGTCCTTATACTGAGCAGGCTTACTTTCACAAGTAGCACCATGTCTGGAGAGCATGGATTTGTATTATTACTTCATTACTTAAAGAACAATTGTAAAGTATTATAACTTTTGCCTATCTCTGCACTAAGCTAAAAATAAGCAATTCTCTGATTTGCTCTCATTAGCTATCTGCAGTTGTTTGCCTGCTAGCAGGGCTTTTACCTTGTCACCCTGGCTGTTCTCCCTGCCATTGTTGGTTGCCATGGGAATCTGTAGCTGGAGAGGAAGGTGGGTGAATCTTGTTGGGAGGGGCACTAGCAGAGGTAATCCCTCCCCAGCTGTAGCATCTGGGTGCACAAGAATATCAGTCTTGATAATTGCTGGCAACATGAAATAAAAATCTGGGACATTAAGTTATGTCACAAGCTTCAGGTCATCCTACATCCTACAAGGAAGTCTTTTTACATTACCTTATGAGTGTTATGTGAAGAAGACAAAAGCATGATATTGGTATCATTGGAATTTTAAAAACTGTTTTTGTTAAGTAACTTCACATTTCTGCTTTTATATATTGAATACTTTCAGGTGTCAAACGCCATGGCTGAGGAAATCCGTCGCCTCTCTGTGCTGGTAGATGACTTCCAGATGGAGTTTCATCCATCACCCGTGGTTCTTAAAGTATATAGAAATGTGAGTAGCTTTTCTGATTTTTGAAGTCTTCTTGTCTCCTTTGTTGTTTGGATTGGAATTTTTTTTCTCCAATAATTCTCTCCTCCAACAGGAGCTCCATCGACACATAGAGGAAGGGTTGGTCCGAAACCTCTCTGATCGTTGCTCCAGCACCATATCTGTGTCTCTGCAGACAACCCAACAAGAGATGATCGGTAAGGTGAATGTGTGAAGGGCACACACCAGTCCTTCTTGTTTAAAAATCTAGTATTTTTGTATACTGCTACTATGCTAACCTTGTGACCGAATACAAACAAATCATGTGTAGTCTAGTGTTGATCCACTGCAGGCATTACCAACAAACCGTGGAATCAGGGGCAGGTATAAATAAGTAACATATGACTACCGGATCCAACTACACTGGCTTTTTTGGTTAAAATTCAATCATAAATTCTGCATATTGGCTGTGTACATGAAAAGGTGCCATACTTTTCTCTAGTCTTAAATGAGTGTCTGGCTTTTATTTTCTCCTTTTCATGTAGATGGTCTATTGCCTCTTTTACCATCATCCACTCGCTCCCAGATTGACTTGTTGGTTCCCCGCCAGAGCTTCAGCTTAAGCTATGACCTGAGTTGTGACAAGCTGTGTGCTGACTTCCAAGAAGACATTCAATTTCACTTCTCTCTCGGGTGGACGATGCTTGTGAACCGATTCCTAGGACCCAAGAACAGCCGCAGAGCTTTGATGGCTTATAATGACCAGGTTGGTGGAACATATACATACATTTTTGTAGCTCTTGCCGTTTTACCTCTAACATGTATGTATTGCTACTGTCTTCAGATACCACGTGCAATGACCCCAGTGAATCCCAGTATGCCACCAATGCAGCAGGGGGCTATGACCCAAGAAGAACTTATGGTTTCCATGGTGACTGGGTTGGCTTCACTCACCTCCCGAACATCTATGGGTATTTTGGTTGTTGGAGGAGTGGTAAGTGCACTCTTACTACTAGTGTTCTTATAGCCTTGAGGATATGTTACACTCATCTGATGTGTAGGAGGGGATGTTGATCTGTTTGTAGTTCATGTGTGGCTGACCAAATGTAGGAGAGTGGAAGCTTTTTAGCCATTTTAGAAAAAGTAATTGAGCATTTCTATGGAATGTTTTCCAGGTCTGGAAGGCAGTAGGCTGGCGGCTTATTGCCTTGTCTTTCGGCCTATACGGGCTCTTGTATGTTTATGAGCGCCTCACTTGGACGACTAAAGCTAAAGAAAGAGCCTTCAAACGTCAGTTTGTGGACTACGCAGCTGAGAAACTCCAGCTAATAGTTAGCTACACCGGTTCCAACTGTAGTCACCAAGTGCAACAGTAAGTTGGTGGATCCAGATCTTATGCATCAAAGTAATTAAGCAAATTTTACAATTTAGGTATTCCATTAGTCTAGTTCGGTAAGTCTATGAAATTAGATTTTTTATTGATGTGTACCCTGTCCGAAATACTTCATATTTTGGATTAATTGCTTTGACCTGGGAGCTGAGCACCTATGATCGGAGGTAGTGCCAGTGAACTTTTTCTTTCTACCTCACTATTATTTGGAGTCATGAGTTATATTCCTTACTTACCTTATACTGATCCTGTGTTATACCCTGGATTGTGTTAGGGTCTCATCTCTACTCTTATTTCTGTTTTTTTTTTTTTGTTCAGTTTTTGGGACAGGAAAATAAAAATATTAGCATTGATGGATATATTGCATTTTTTTGTAATAGTATGCAGTGCTATCTTTTCTGCCACTTTTTTTTAAGAAATCCACAAGGGCAACATTGCCAAGTTCATCTGCTGGGAGATTACAGACTTAAAGCTACTCTGATTTTTTTTTCTCACAAATGAGCTTATGTGATAACTTTGCCAGTTACTTTCATTAGCTAAGTGCAGCATTTTCTTTGCTATCCTCCTCAGTTTAGTGTGTCCCTGTATTATCCGTCTCCCTGGCTGTGGTGGCTGTATACACTTTGCAGAGCCCAGTGGATATACCTGTAGGAATCTGACTGGATTTTCTGATAAGTTACTTAAAGGGGAACCTGTCATCAAGAACAGGCATAATAAACTTTACAACTTCCCTCCCCCTCTGTCTCCTCCCACCAGTAAAATTGCTCCACAAATTTTTTCAGCCTTTTTTATGTTGCCTCCACCCAATTCCGCCATTGGGCTCTGCCCATCGTAGTTTTGCTCCACCTATCATAGGGTGTGTGATCTGCAGTCAGCAGCAGGAACGTCCTTGCATTGTATTTCTATATAATGCAGAGACTCCCATCCTCTGGACTGTGTACAAAATGGATCAACTTTTCACTGAATTTGCTAATCCTTGTTTCTAATTGTCTTGTTGCACCATTACAGGGAACTCTCTGGGACATTTGCTCACCTGTGTCAGCAGGTTGATGTTACTCGTGAAAATCTAGAACAAGACATAGCAGCGCTGAATAAAAAGATTGAAATCCTGGACAGTCTACAGAGCAGAGCAAAGTTGTTGAGGTAATTTGACCATGTGGAATCATTCACAAAAAAACATTCTGGACTTTCTGCCACTAGTGGGCGATCTGTATACAGCTGGGTACAGATTTCATTCACCTACCTACAGATTTTCATTCTGCCAACTAAGGAATGCAACATTAAAAAATGTGTGAGAAAAATCATGCCCTGTATTCAAGAGAGATTTTATCCCAATGCTCCATTTATTAATTATGTATCTTTGAACTTTTATGATATTATCTTATCTGAGATTTAACTTTTTTTCCAGAAATAAAGCTGGCTGGCTGGACAGCGAACTTAATATGTTCACTCATCAATACCTGGAGCAGAGCTGATGTGGCGGGACCACCATCCCACCAGCGAATGGGAATTTCTATAACCACATCCACTTTCTACGTAATGTCATGCGTCCCAAAATCTCTCTCTATTGTACTCAGAACTGATCCGCTGTGCCATCTACCTTCTGATATGTATAGTTTACATAAATACGCTATGATCTCTGCCATCTCTGAGCTGGCAAATTGTACACAGCTTCTTGTCATGCTGTACTATTGCAACTGTTGCTAAGAAGGTGTTAAGGTCCCCTAAAGAATATATGAAACTACAGCTTTGACTAAAATGCTTGGTTAGTAAAATTGAAAGATGGCAGGTGATACGGTTCATTTATTGTTCATATGGAGACATTAGGTTTATATTGTCCCTGTTTTGTACAGAGAATTCTGGTTCTGGAGAGATATGTGAGTCATTCTAGGGATTTTGGTAAAAAAAAATAACTACAGTAACTTCTGTGCTTTATTGGCCTGTCCCCCAGATGTAGTGTGACAAACCAAGGACTACAAGTACTTTGCTTTTCAATCAGAAAATAGAAACACACCCTGACCTAACAATTGCCCCTCAATGCTTTGGTAGACTTTTACCTTCAGTACAGTTGTGAGAATGTTTCCATTTGCTGAAAGCAAACAGAGATCTTGCAAATGGTGAGGAATTGAAATGCAGAGTTTATTTATATGTTATATAGGAACAATGGCAAGAAGCAAGGGATAGCAATTGGTAGTATATTCTCTCAGTTGATTAACTTGCTACATACTTTACACTATTTATTACATAGCTTAAAGGGGTTGTCTGTGACTCTAAATGAGTGTCCCTTTAATTTAAGATTATTAGAGGTTCAACCCACTGATCAAGTTTCCTGCATTGTGTATGGAACTAGAAGCTGGGGGAGACTCATTATGCCACCTTTGTCAGTTTTCTGGCGGAGAAGGCACATGAATCTCCCCCTATCCTCCAGTTTTCCTGTTTCCCTTTGGGAGTGTTGGGGTGGGGAGCAGGGCAGGCAGGGGTGTGAAGTCCCAGCCTGGAAAACTTTTGGAGACTACAGCAAAAAACTGTATTTGCTAAGAAGCTCAGCTGTCATACAGATGAATGAGAGCATGGCAACTGCAGAATATATGCAGTCTTCTGCATTCTCCTCTATACCTTGTAGAAAAAAACCTGATCAGTGCAAGGCCTGGTCATTGCCTATCCTAAGGAATACGCTATTGAATTGTTGACAACCCCTTTAATTCCAGATGGTGGTATACCCCAAAGCTGCAAAGCAGAAACCAGTATATGTTCGGTAATGTATGTATGCAGTAACTCAACTGTTTGCATAGGTTCACTCAATATGTAACTTATAAAATGGGATGTATAGCTGACTGGCTTATAGCCACATGCTGCTTTTATTACTGGTGCAGCATGTGTCGTTGCCTTAATACATACAATTTTTATTCAGTTATTTATTTTTTTCCTCCCACAGGTGAATATAATCTCACCTTGTCCCCAGTCACATAACCACTTTGTTCCTTTTCCTTTTTGCTTGCGACCCTGATCTTTGGAGCATGGTCGATAGTTTATGCTGCACTTATATCCAGTAATATTGAGAGAATTTGTTTGCCTGTTGTCGTATTTATTTCAGTTTACACTAGTTATATGTTTATATCCTATCAATTCTCTGTGTCTGTTAATACATTTCCAGAATCCTTTTGCACTGGGACATGAGGTTGGTTGTATAAATTGCCCTACTCCTTCCTGTTATAGGACATTGATGTAGACACAGAATAGGAAGAAGAAATGACATGTAGCCTGGGTCATGCATGTAAATGGAATCTTGTTAAATGAAGAGGATGGAAAAGCCTGGAATATAACTTATAATGAGAATACATGTGACTTTTATGCACTGAACCCTTTTCCTTATATGCCAATTTCCCATGTAGGGTATTTATGTCTAGTTTGTAGGACTATTGCAAGTATGATCTGTAAATGTATGAAATAGGAATGTTTTGTATTATTGCACATTGGTGGTCTTGGGTATGTTTTTTTAAACCCCATGATGTCTTTGGTCATGCTATGGCTCTTTGTTGTAGAACTAGAGCTCTCAGCATGTTGTCTATACCAACAAATATACAGTTTTGTCAAAGCTATAAGATAGTATAAACAGTCCTGTTCAAAAAGGATTATAGCTGCCCTGAAAAATTACCACGGTTATGTTATTTTCCGGAATAATCCAAACTGATAGGAATGATCTGATGGGGCCGTGTCCTATTTGTCAAAATTTCCTTGGCTACAAAGCCCCCTATATAGTGCCATACAGTTCCTATAATTATTCATGCACATAATCGCAATTTTTCCTTGGTTCAGGAAGCTGGGCTGCAGAGATCTACAATTTATTTCCAGCCTAACCTTTAACATTGTACTTGTGACAGCGGTAATCTACATGACATGGTAGCACAACCCCCCTCTAAGCGTGTTATTATTGGAGATTAATTGTATTGGGAACAAGAAGAAAAGACACTATTAGCCGAGTGTGCAGAATCCTGGGCATTGTCTGCGTCACTGATCCATTTCACCTATTTTATTTGCCAAAAATGATTTGACTTGAAATGAGAAGCTACTGGTAGAAGGCGCTTCAGCGATGTTAGGCGATATGCACTTTATTTTCCAGGTCTCTCTTGTCATATAGACAGCTTTATTTTCTACAGTGTATTTAATTGTAGGTCACTTGCATGTTGGCTGTAACTTTAACTATTAAAAAGAAAATAAAATGAAAAAAAATTCCATAAATCAAAATCCTTGTCTGTGGTGTATCCCAGTGGGTTAATGTGATTTACCGTTTACTTCATGGGGTCAACCATATTATACTTACCTGTTAGATTGGCGTTTGACACTGGAATATGCTGCTCACGTGACTCCCGGGCAGCAACATTCTGCATTTTCTGTGACGTCCCTTGACCTGCTGGCCTGTGGCAGATGAAGGATAGAAGGACCCTCCGTCATAACCACTCTCACAGCCAGGGGCATTGCCAGGGTGGGAAAAGATCCGGGGAACGAGCCCCAATGCACATGTACTGAACTTTCAGTAATTCCTGCCCCTATACATGACCCCCCTTCATATGTGGTTGGGCCTATAGCTACTGTACCTAAAATATCTAGCTACAGAACCAACACCAGAAATCCCTACTTGTTACATCCAGTGACTGCAGGTGACGTGTCCTCCAGCTTCTTTATTAGGCCCAGCATCACCATGTCTCCTCTTCAGCCACGTGTCTTCCCTGTGGAGTTTACCACACAGACATCTTTGTTCTTGTTTGTCTCTACATCTTGTTACCCTAACAGTGTTCTCCTGCTACTACCCCAAACACTCCCCCCTCCTTTACTGTAAAGCCACTTTCACATACATGTATATCACACGCACATTCTGGTTTACGCACAGTACAGTGTCCCCCACCACAGTATATAGCCTCATACTTTACATTACACCCCCTCATTGTGCCACCCACCTTAATAATGTTCCCTAAACCTGAACTACCAAGCAAGAATCTACACTTAATACCTGTGCCCCCTGCCCCACTAATTTGCCCTCAGCGTGACCCTTAACTAAATAATGCCCTGCCTAATTATGCACATATAAAGGAGACACTCACCTAATAATACTTACATTAAGTAATGTCCCCTGCAGCCCCCTCTATTGTTCGCAGAGCCGCCATGTAATGTCCCTCACAGGGCCAAGTTCCCTCATTGTGCCTCTCCCCTCTCCACCCACTGCATAATTGGAAAAAAAAAAACACTCGTACTCACTCTCTCTTCTCAGGCTTCTCTCTGCAGGCCTGAGGAATGGTGATGTCATCACCTGGCGTCTCCTTCTCCCCGCAGCTATAGTTCTCTGTTTGATGCAGGAACTGCTGTGTGATGGCCTCTCCTCTCTGTAGTGGAGAACTGAGCTGACAGCTCCATTCACTATTACAGTGCACAGAGTGGAGAAATCTGTCTGTGCAGAGCGATGAGTGTCCTGCTGACCCGGGACAGTCGGGGCACATGGTCCGGGGCATGCTAGGAGGAGCTGAGAAGTCTGCAGCACACACAAGTTACATGTTATTTTTTTAAATGCATCCAAACCGAAGTCCAACCCCTGGAACTACAGAGAGGATCCTGTCAGGGTGAAAGGTAAGTTATAACATTCAATTCTATTGTGAGGTCCCTGGTGACAGGTTGCCTATAAGAAAGTCGCATAAAATGCTGCATAGTCACCCCTGCGCCTGTGCATTTTGCAACTTTTTTTATTTTTAAATCCCAATTGGCAAGTAGAGTGTAACAACATTTATTAAAGGACCAAAGCCACTTAATGAATCTGACCTCCAAAAACAGACGTAGAACTGTCCCAAGGAGCCGCCTAATGATAAATAACCCCCTTGACTATACTACAGCAATGTCACAACTTCTATCCCTCTGTTTCTTGCATTAGTTGGAGATGTGGGCGGTCTCACCGCGCTCTTATTACTGCATCATTTCTAGACTATCATTGCCTGGACATTCACACACCACAGACGCAGGCTGGATTTTGTGGTGTCGGCCGCCGCCTGACTCCTAATTTGGTTACCATAGCGCCTCGTAGAGCGTCCTCTTCACGTAACGCGCGAATAGACGCGGTTTTAATCTGACCAATGGCTGAAGTCACCAGAAGTCACGTGAGGAAATATTAAACTTCCTTAAATCAGCAACAGTGTTTCGGAGGCCGCGCACTGGAATTCCCGGAAACGTGTGTTGCTGCTTTTAGAAGTTGTTCATTGCGTTACATCCCCAGTAAGTGTCGCTGGTTGATCGACGTTACAGGTTAATGCACTGGGGAGCGGATTGGAGATCTCCCCGGGGAAAGACACGGGTTTCGGTGTGAGGTGTGCGCTGGAGGAGTGTGTCTGTAATACCGGTGTGTCTATCACATAGGGAGGACACGTGTACGCGCCCGGGTTGCTGCCTTTTCCTCGCAGAGCCAATGATGCGCACATACTGTGCCCTCCTCCTCTGTGAAATGTTATTTCTTAGCTGTATCTGTTCCTGGGAAAGCTGAATGCTTTCCAAAATACTTGCCCCCATAATACTGACATCTGAGAAAGTTGAGTAACCACCCCTGTAGGTGCATCTATATTGGCCACAACTACAACTCCCAGCATAACCGCCCATGTATCCTGATGGGTGTAATTTCTTTAATAGAACCTCAGGTACTAGTTGTAGTTTTACTTATTGGTGAATGTTACAAAATGTCTTCTCCTGTGTTCTAGAAATGATAACATTCAGTCTGTGATTAAAAATTTGTGGAAATAAGAATATGTCCTCTTCCGATCAACTTGAGGAGCTCAGACGCCTGAATAGATCTCTTCTGGAGAAGCTGAACATAAAACAGGATGAAGTAAGGAAGCAGCTATTCACTGACAGCAATGTCCACCTCATGGCACCCCATGATCTCTCCAAGGTAAGATTTATGCCATGTCCGAAGAGCCGATGGAACTGTATATGGAGAGATTTTCTAACGCTTCCATGTTCTTTTGTAGATCGGGATAACATGCTCATGGCTAGGGGCCCGCTACCAATTGCACAAAGGGTAGTCCCCTCCTAAAGAATGGAGCAGAAAGTCACCCAGCTGCCTTACCACTATATTCACAGTCTATGGGACTGCAAGAAATAGCTGAGCACAGAGCCTGGCTTTCTCTGGCAGCGCCTTAGATAATAAATGGAGAGGCAACGTTTATGCTCCATCTGTGGGGACCCCATCCATCAGGGGTAATATGGGGACCTGAAACAGTCCCTTAAACCAATAGAATAGTGACTGCAGCTCTGGAGTAGAGTTACATATAGGATGATGCAAAGTACACACGGAATGTTTCACTATTTTATGCTATTGGAGTCACTATGTACAATTCCTTATGTTACTTATCCAGTACTGATCCCAAGTGAGAGCCTGTATTTCACTCCAGAGATGCAGTCACTGTATAAATGCATTACTTATCCTGTACTGATCCTGATTTACATTCTGTATCATACAGTGAGCTTCACTCACTATTCTGCTGTTGGAGGCACTATGTACATACATTACCTTATCCTGTATATTATGTACATATTATGTATATTATGCTGCAGAGCTGCACTAGCTAAGGGTTTCTGATGACAATCATAAGGATTGCCAGTGTAGCTCTAAAGGTATAATACAATTTCATTGGGCTTTTCAAAATACAAGATATACATGAGACTCTGGGGATATCCGATTTCCAGGTGCCTCCTTCAATTATAAGCATTGTAAAGCAATAGCAATTAAAAAAAATACAACAAAAAAAGTAAGTCCCCACAGGTAGAAGTGTTACATATAGCAGGTTGAATGGCATGCCCTGTAGGTCCACCCCTGAAGCATTTCACCCACAATGGGTATTTACATAGATTTACATTTCCTACCACTCAGTCAATATCAATATATGAAAGTCTATGGACCTATCCTCCCTTTTTAGGTTGTCAAAGAGATCTGAGATCCCCACAAATGGGAGAATTGAAATAGGATAGAAAGTAAACAAAATGCAGAAGGGCATACGTTTACTACAAGACCTCCAGATATACAGTAGTTTACCCACTTTTGGTTATCAACATATTAGATGTTCAGGGGTAAATTCTGCATAGTAAGTGGGGGTCTATCCATCTATAAAACATTTTAATTGAGGCTCCCTTATTAAATTACATTTATTTATTGAGGCAGATATATTTATAGGCATATAACAAGCCTTATCTCTGGCTTTTCCAAACTAGGCATGATGGTGGGCGGGGGCATGAATTCCCTGACCCGCCAGGCATGAGTGCCCTGACCCACCATACTTACTACAGTTAAATTCTCTGCTGGGTCTGACCTGTTGTAGATCGCGTTCATATCTGCTAAGAGGCCAGAGCCACTAAGTAATTACAGGCTGTGGTGTGCCAGCGCAGGGTGAAATCGTTACATTAAATGGGTGTCATTTATTATCTTTAGTGTGTAAAAGAGAAGTATTTAAAGGAAATGTACTATCAAAACCAGGCATGAAAAACCAGGGGCCCTTACTCATAAATCCAGGCACTGTGACTGTGCTTATCTTCTTATGTTAGTTATCCATGGCCTCGGTCATTCTAAAATCAGCTTTTGTAATTATGCTAATGAGCCCGAATGGCTCTGGGGGTGTTTACAGAGCTCCTCACTGCTGTAGTTTTACAGCCTTTTACAATGAGCAGAACAGGTCTCATACTGACATGTTATCCTTGTTGTAACAGCCTGTGAATCTGCAGCACGGAGAGGCTCTGGTAACACCCCAGAGGCCTTCAGGTTGATAAGCAAGATTTTAAGAGTTGACTGGAGAAGGAAGGAGGCCATAGGTAACAAATATAAGAAGATTACCACAGTCATGGTGCCTGGATCTATAAGTAAATGTCTCTGTTTATCATGTTTCATTTTGATGGTAGATTTTGGTATAAAGCAAAGCTAAACAAGTGACTTCAGCCATGAAATACACCCATGTGCCTCAAGAGGTATAATATTGTGCAGCTTACAGGTAACTGAGCATCACTGATCCTTCTTGAGAGGTAATCAGCTTATCATTGTACAGTAACATCATCGGAGAGACAGGTAGCTGGTGACGTCTATGGATGGCACTAGCTAAGGACATGAAAGGTACAAAGTAGAAGTTATGGCAGTCAAGGGGGTCTCCAGTCACTCGACTACTGAAGGCCATTCATATTAACCTCTCTTAAGCTTACAATGGCTCCTGTTATACATAAAATTCTTAGTAGACCAGCTTCAGATCTAGCGTCTCTTTAACACCTGTTCCACCTTATATGATACTTGAATATTCTTTTCATGTAGACTTGTATACCTGACACATCATGGAATGGACCCAGGGCACTTCTGAGATGTCCTCTGGGAAATCAGGATCCAGCTCTGCAGACAACACAAGTTTCATCCAAAGCTGCAAGACAAGCCCTGTGTACCCCTAGAAAATCCAGCCCTCACAAATTGTCTACTCATGTTGTAAATCCGGGGGCATCCAAACAGGGGATTGGCTTTACTCAGGATGCTATTAGGTTAGATTCTCCCGTGAAACCTCTCAGCATCCTGAATTCTACAATGATTAAACCTGAATTTAGCCATTACACGGGTGCAAGTGAGTTTCCTCCTCAGTATTTCGACCGGTTAGAAGATGATGGTAATCTGAGAATCAAAGAGCCAAGAACCCCAAAATCTATTCTCCTGACACCAAACCGAAGCACAAAGGTACCATCTGCATTGGTTTTCCCCACGGTTAAATAATACAAGTGTGTTTTGTTGATACATATTTGCCACTAATATGGTAAATTCGAGTGACAAAGTCTTTTGAGCATTCGAAGAGTTACATGTAGTGGTTTCCACCCAGCTTTCCAAGAAACGGATTATGCTCATAATGAATATATATGATAATTCTGTATTTTAGAGGAAACACTCTTTAAAAGAGATGTAGATTCTCTCTGATTTTATCTTGAAGAGTATTTCCTGTTACTGGGCAGTTATCAAGATTTTAGGTTTATCAACAGTATTAGTAATAGGGATTTAACCCTTTGTGATCCTGAGCAGCTCTTGTTGATGGTGATCCAGACCCTCACTGATGTAGAGAGCCAATTTAACCTGTGTATTGGTCCTTTTAATCCTGTGTTTTAATCCTTAATTTTCTCAAGAGTGACCATATGTCTTCATGTTGATTGCCTGCAGCTTCATGTCCTAGCTGTTGGTGTTGAGTGACTTGCAGGTGGAAAGGGTGGCTGCGACGTGACTCATTCTGGGGTCTCTCACTCATTCTGCAAACTACTGACTAAGATGTTTCTTTAGTGAAACAACACAGTAGTCTTAAATGACAGGGCCTGGACCCTCAATGATTGCCATCCATCATCTGCAAATCTTCCCCCTAAGACAGCTTTTCTAAATTGAGCTTTTGCTTTTTTGTTCCACATTAAAGCTAATGCAAGGAGTAGATTGCAAAATGGGAGAAAAGCTCCATGTATCCTTTTATGTCTCCTTTTATGATCCCTTTCAAAATTGCATGAAGCTGAATGAGAAATGGCAACCTCCTTAAATCAGAAGCCTTCTATTGTGTTCTCTTGCAGAAAGATACAGGACACGTCACATTTATGTGCGATGATGGATCTCCTTCCCTGGGGACACATTTTTCTTCTCGCCCGTTACTGGGGTATGACTGGATAGCAGGTCAGTATAATTGTACTAGAATAGTTAATAGGGCATAGGAACTGCTGCTTGCCAAATAACGGCACCTGTTACAAAAATCTCAAAAGGCTATGGATAACAAATGTAAGAATAGTACCACGTGTTGCCTACATCTATTAGTAAGTGTCCCTGGTTTATCATGCTTGATATTGATGGTAGATTTCCTTTAAGTGCGTGTCTTAAAGAGCAGATCGATTTGGTAGTAGGGTACCACCTGTAGCTATAGCAGTGGGAAGCGGTAAATACTTTTTTAATATGTTACTGGTCACTTGTATAGCCCATTTTAACTATAATTTTTGTAATTTGGAAAACCCCTTATTTTTGTAACCGAGACCTCTGCATCCTGCAGTTTTCATAAAATTCCTCAACTGGGAGATTTTGGAAGGGGGGTAATTGCAGTCACTAACCAGCTATATAAGCTTTTAATTTTTACTTGTCTCCCAAATTTTCCCAAGAGCACAGCTTTTGTCTGTTCAGTAGTCCAGTATGTTTTACCAGTGTTAATCATGTATTTTTCAGGATTGCTGGAAGTGAAGTCTCCCATCACTAATAAATCTGACCAGTTTTTCGCAGAGATTGGTGAATTTCGTCGTGTTAACCGGGAGGAATGTGCACATGAATATTTCGCTGGGTAAGTCAATATTAGGGTTGCACTGATACCAGAATTTTGAGTGCGATATGATGCTTGATACCAATCTGATACTTTCAAGAAAATAAAGTTTTTGCATTCAGTGTTAAGGGTGCATTCATGTGGGGCATTTACATTGCGTTTAGAAATGCAATGCAAACAGCTGGGGGCAGGGCTCAGCTCAGTTTTTTATATTTTATTATATGTATTGTGAAGGTTGTCCTGGTAATGTTTATATATAAAATTATTTGTTAAAAAAAAATAATAATTTAGTGATGTATTGAGAGATCTCTGAGAAATCCTCCCATTGACAGTGAATACAGGTGCTGCATCTCTATGGCATGGCACAGAGTGGAGGTTGTGAGTTCAAATCCCCACCGGGCAAAAAAAAAAAAATCAGGTGAATCCCTGTGAGATGTAAAAACACAATGTAGTTACATTATCGGGGTACAGGGTTTATATAAACTTTCATTTACATTCTGAACATTCTACTAGTATCTGACACATAGAAAAAGAGAGATGAGACAGATCAGAGATGAGAGATGATGAGATCCATGATATCTGAGTTATAAAACACTCAGTTCCCTGCTATGAAGATTTTATCTTGGCTGTAGATTTTCTCTCCTCACTTGCTGGCAGGAAGTGTGTATGTGTGAGCATGTCTTAGAATGCAGAGGGCGGGGTTGTAGAGCAGAGCGACTGGAAGGGGAAGACAGGAGATTTTCATGAGGAGAACCTGCCATGCCAGATCTTAGACAGAAGAAGATTTGCGGTTTGATCCAGGGTCAACCAATATTGTGTATACCAGAATATGAAAAAAACTGTAGAATGGCACTCACCAAAGCTTCTCCTTTAGTCCAATTTTTTGAAAAATACTCAGACATGGTGTGGAATCAAGAGTCTTTGCATCTTCCCCTCCCTATGAAGTGTTGATACCACACCATGTCTTTGTGTATTTTTCAATAAATTGGACTAAAAGAGAAGCTTTGAGTGCCATTCTACAGTTTTTTCATATTTTGGGACTGTTTTGCAATTTTTGGAATTATAGCACCACTTACTCCTACAAGGCTTGACACACAACCTAAATAATCCTGGCAGTGCTATACCCTGAAGATTCATGCACATAGTAGTGCCACTCAGTATATATTCCTATTTTTGTACATTGTGTACACCAGGGCTGATAGAAACAGGGTGGACTTATATCTGTGAAATTGTGTATTATTCTTGCTTACAAAATTAACGGTTAAAATGGAGTTTCCTGATATAGACAGTTCATGTAATGATTGTTACTGTTATATACTGATGTTCCATGTGGTTCAGCAGTTGGTTGATAATTGATACTTTTATGTTATATTTTCAGATCAGGAACACAAGACACATCTTTAGAAGATCTGGATCCCTCAATGGACACCCATCAGTGTAAGGACTTAAAGCTTACAGCTTTTTGGGGCAAGGAAGTTGGTAAATGTGGGTTATAATCATTATGGCATTTATATATCTTGCAGGTGTATACTGTTACAGAGTGAACCAGCGATTATTTACATCCCCAATGGGTATGGAACCTGCATGTCCCATATGCAAGAAGCGAAGAGGCAGACGTCCCATATCTTTGGAAGAGCCTGCATATATAAGGTAGATAAACCTTTTATGCACAATGACATTGTTACATAAAGTGGTAGATATTTAATCCTATGTAGTAGGGAAGAAATTTCCCTTTAACCC
This sequence comes from Engystomops pustulosus, assembly GCA_019512145.1. Taxonomy (NCBI): domain Eukaryota; kingdom Metazoa; phylum Chordata; class Amphibia; order Anura; family Leptodactylidae; genus Engystomops; species Engystomops pustulosus. The sequence goes on along the minus strand of WNYA01002510.1, from coordinate 13,727 downwards.
TCCCCCACCCCATAGGTGTCCCTGGACTACTATCCTCCCCACATAATTAAAGGGAACCTACCACCACATATCTACCTATGAAGGAAGATCGGGTGGTAGGTGCATCTATAGGACGTCAGGATAGCCCTTTTAATGGCTAATCCACACATCCCCACAATCTTTTGATAACTTTTGGCTAATATGTAAATTACGTGGCACGCCCCAGTAGCCCCTTTGTTCCTCCTACCAGAAATCTTCGGTGCGCAGCTCCTCGTAACTGCGCGCCCTCGTCCGAGAAACCTGCCGACTGCACAGTGGCTCCGGCTTCGGAGCAGTGACCGTGCAGCCGCGGGCCTGCTGTTCTGCGCAGACGGCAGGTTTCTAAGATCGGGGCACGCAGCTATGAGGAGCTGCGAGCCGAAGATTTCTGGTAGGAGGAACAAAGAGGCTACTGGGACGTGGAGAAGCCGTGCCGTGTAGCCTCAGCTCTGGCTACTCCATGCACCAGTAGCCGCTTTAGAAAATTTACATATTAGCCAAATAAAAGATATCAAAAGATTGTGGGGCATGAGGATTGGCCCTTAAAAGGGCTATCCTCACCTCTTATAGATGTACCTACCACCCGATCTTCCTTTATAGGTAGATATGTGGTCGTAGGTACCCTTTACGCTACATTTAAATGACCGTGTGCTCGCCCAGACCGGATCCCAGGCAAGCATAGGGCCAGGTGGAGTAGGGAGGGGAAAGGAGAACTCCTCACCCCACCCCTCGCCATTGAAAGACGACTCGCGTTCAATCGGGGTCATGCACTCTCCCTTCTATAATAACAATATAAACATGGGGAGATTAATCAGAAGTGTCAAAGTAGAACTGTTCTAGTTGCTCATGGCAACTAATCAGAGCTCAGCTTTCATTTTCCCACAGCTGTTTATAAAATGAAAGCTGAGTTCTGATTGGTTTTCATGGTGAACTATACTGTTGACTAAAAACTGCATTGACATTTTTCGTACCTTGCTGTACTTGTCTTATCCTCTTAAGCCTCTTAATGTCTAATGTTTTTCATCAAATATTTTATCACTGTACTTTAGGGTGAGCATCCCCCGGAGCACCCTGCTTCCACCTTATAAATACAGAGCCCATAGGAGGAAAAGCTTTGACCCTACAGACACCCTTGCATTGCCATCTGTAAGTAGCTTCATTCCTTGACCTATATACATTTGTACTGTTATTTTTATTAACCTTGTTTTCCCCCCAATTTGGTTATGTTTTCTAATTTTATGTAATGTATTATATTTTGAGTTTCTGAGATCTTTGTTTGCTGTCAGTGAATAGGGGCATACTTTTTTTATGCATTGGAGGCCTGGCTACACAAATATGATCAAAATATGATCTGGATGGTTTTCGATAAGTAAAGTGCAAAAAGTTCTATTCACTAAGTGCAAACAGATATTTTACAGTATGCTGTAATCTGTGGGATCCAAGCTTTTGATTTTCACTTTTAGCATTGTTTAGCTGGATGGGAAAATGCTGTGCCTTCTTGCGAGCTCAAAGTTTCCAGTCTGGACTTGAAGACCTCCACAGCGCCAAACTTGGTAACTCCTTCTATGACCAGTAATGTGAGCATGGTAAGAGAATGTGTACTAAATGAAAGTCCTCCTCGTCTGGCCTACAATGTCCCATTCCCTTACTTCTGCACTACGAGTCCAGTAAATATGTGGACCTCATCATATGCAATGAACTGCTGACAACTTCTTCAGTTGATGTCCGAATCCTAACCTAATTCTATGGATTTCATTTCCAGGACAATGCTTCTTACTACGCTTCACGGGCAACATCTGACAATCTGCTAAACTTGTCTCGCTCAATCGCCTTCCATACAAGAAATATTAAGTGAAGTCCAAAGGAGAAGAAAACCAAAAAGACTCAAAATGCTTTTCTTAGAAATGTGGTTATATCCTGGTCAAGCAGCAGCCACTTTTCACTCCACTAACAGATGTGCAGGGTGCAAAACCCTAAATCACTTTAATAGTCAATAAATAAGTCACACAAGTAAAACACTATCCATAGGTAAAGTTACTCTAAAAATGGTGCTAATTGAGAAATGTGCGTTTCCGTTTCCACTGTTTCAAGAGCTTTGCTTGATGTCATCAACGACCAACCCCTTTTTCATTTTTTTACTCCTAACCTTCAAGAATCTAAAACTTTTTTTTTTTTTTTACTTTCCATGTAAAGAGCCTTTGTGAGGGCTTGTTTTGAGGGCTGCTTAACAAATTATACTTCGTAGTGAAGGTAGTAAATATTCCATGCCGTGTACTGGGAAGCAGGAAAACCTTGATGAAAAAGTGCATTTGCACCATTTTCTTGTGGGCTTGGATTTTACAGCTTTCACTAAGCGCCCCAAATGACATGTCTACTTTTATTCTTCAGGTCGGTTCGATCACAGGAATACCAAATATGTATAGGTTTTATAAAGTTTTCATACATTTACAAAAATTAAAGCCTCCTGTACAAAAAAGAATTCTTCATTTTGCCATCTTCTGGCGCTAATAATCTTTTCATACTTCGGTGTACGGAGCTGTGTGTGGTGTCATTGTTTGCGAATTTTGATGACTTTTCAATGCTACCATTTTGAGGACTGTACGTCCTTTTTCAAAATGTTGGGCGCTATTTTCCATTTACGGGGTTAAACACCAGGAGTAACCGTTATTATATTTTGATCAGATCAGACATTTTGGGATGTGGCGATACCTAACATATTTTTATGATTTTTACTCTTTATTTATATTCCTAAAAGGTCTAGGAAAAGGGGGGTGATTTGAATTTTTGTTTTTTTGTTTTTTTTATTTTATTCATTTATGTATTTATTTTACTACTTTTCAATTAAAAATGTGTTAACTTATTTAGTTGAAGCTAATATTTTTATTGCCCAAATGAATAGAGCAGGTGATAATAATAAACCTTGTAACATACTTTGGGAAAGCAGCTCATTTTTTGTGTTCCTTCTTTCTCCAGTAGTGAACAATGTAGCTGAAAGCCTTCTGTGGTTTGTCCACTTCAGACAGATAAGGTGGCAAATGTTTAACCCCTTCAATACATATTATTCCATTTAAGGATTCACGTTAAAGAGTTTTAACCTTTATCTGGTTCTGTATCCACTGACATCTAAGAGATAAAGGACAGAAAACGCTTACAAAAACTGCTTTAATGAGTAAAGGAAGGGAACACAAGAACATATTTCCTTATCAGTCAAAGGGCAGGAACGGGAAATATTTTCTTATCAACTGCATTATTCATTTGTGCAAATTTTTTTCATTTTTTTTTTTTTTTTGTTTAGTTGCACTTTATCCCTCAAAAAGGTCAGTTACCTGTATTTACTAACCCTACAGACTGAGTGAGTAATTATTAGGAAATCAGGTGTCAGGAAGTTATCAATGGCAACCATGAGGACAAACTATGCATATTAATGTAGCAGGGAATAAAAAGACCAAGATCACATCCGTCTACATTATCCATTGTGAGCTGAGGGCACATACACTTTGAGAACAGCAAAGTAATTGTTAAAAAATATATATATATACAGTATATGTTACAAATCTGTAACTAGCCTATTCACCTAGAACTGATTTCCAGTCTCAGAAATGTATGCAATAATTTTGCTGTGTGTGACTATACATTTACAGCATTCATACTTCACTGCTGCTATTTTTGCATGTGGATTCAACTGTTTATATTTTACATTTTCTCTTTGCAATTTTTTAAATTTTTCCTATTTAATATTACAAAACCTCATAATAGTGAGAGGTGGTCCCAACCCTGCCCTTTCTTTATGTGAAAAATGATTTTTGTCTGCTATTTATTCATTTAGTCATTGATTGTAAGTAACAGCATGTATGTTGTTACAATGTTGTTGGCCTAAAGTGGTCTCTCTACATAGCGTCAATAATAACAAAGTCTCATACATCATTACAGTACTCCCACTGTATAATACATGTCACTCCTTGTTATTGTAATATATGCTTCTTTTATATTCATTTTTTTGTGACTTTTCTATACTTTGAAATGTTTCTTTTTATTAATTGTTGTTATTATTCATAAGAAATTATATTTAAGAAATTCTAGGAATTTTATCTTTATTGTTTTTCCTGTGGATTTTTCTGCTCATATGTCTTGCTCTGCAGTGTGTCACATGTCACATGCGGTGCTGTCTTGGGACCCTGCAACTGATGATTTCAAAGCGTGATGTGTGATTTCCAGTTATTCAGAGTAACATGATGTATGCTCGTATGTGGAGAACTGGAAGGAATTTCATATCCTTTAACCCAATGATCCCTTTCCTATTTTATAGAGTCCTATATTCCTCATGTTATCCTGTACTATAAAATTCTCATTAATCTTTTGTTTTGATCGGTCTCAAAAAGATGGATGACAGTTAATTTGTACTGAATCAGAGTATCCATAGCGTTCATTTTTTTTGTTTTCCTATATCCTAGAAAATCGCAGACTCACTTGTGAGAGCTGGCAGGGAGCCAGATACAGTTTAATATATTTTATTTTCGTATCCATTCAACTTGGATCTTTTTCAAAACATGTTTACCTTGTCTGTGGGGACCTGACTACTCTGGTTTAATTGCCTCACATTTATCTCTGCAATGCAAAGGTTTTGCTACTCCTCTCCTGCCATTGCACAAAATGCATCAGAAACCTGGAATCTGATGATTCATTAAGGAAATTTACCAATTAACTGATTTTGCCCAAATAAATTTATCAACATCTTCAGTTGGCCTTTCTGGACTCTTTCCTAGTTATAAAAATTAATAAGGGAGGAGGCGTGAGAGAGTAGAAATTACCACAGAGCCCTTTACAGGAAACGTGAATAGAAGAGTCGTCATTCCTAGAATTCGCCAGCAGCTTTCTGTTATGTATGTTCATTTTTTACTTTTTTTTTTTGTTTAAATGATAAAAACATCCAGTAAATGAAGGTGGCTTCGGTTGCAGGCACCATAAATAGTGCATAGCATGAGGTGTGTAAATTGAAATACCTATTAATATATTATGGAATTAAATACTGGGGAATCTTTCAATATTTCTTTTCATATTTAGTAACAACTTGCAAAGGTTCACAAAAAATGTCTGGGATCTAATGAGGATCCTGTACTGGTAAATCCAGGAAACATGGAAGCTGCCATAATCCCCCATAAGATCCATGTGAAAGCCCCCTTTGTTGTTGACACATATAGAACCCAGGATATGTATGTATACAGTGGATGTTCTCAAAGTATGGGGATATTATTAGTATGCAGTTCTTTAAGTATCAAAAACAAATGGTCACTAGTGGACCTGGTAGTGGAAAAGCAATGTGTATGTCACTACTTTCCTGTTACCACTGATTTCCACCCCTGTTTCTGGTTTTGGTATGAAATCTGTAGGGCAATGGTACATCCATTGAGAAAGGTGGACTGACCATAATCATGTGCAGAAAATGGAAAAAGAAACCTACCGAAAAAAAACCTGCTTTTAGTCTGAAATATTTTCCCTTCTGCTCCTACTTTTTCAGTTTGTTTTTACCCCCACCTTCAAAAATCCCAAACTTTTTTCATCCATGTATGGAGCTGTATGAGGGATTATTTTCTGCGTAATAAATTGTAGTTCCTAGTGGTGGCATTTTCTATTCTATGAAAAACTGCAAAAATGTTCAAATGCAGTGAAATTGACTAAAACCGCATTTGTGCCTTTTCTTGTGGGCTTTGTTAGTATGATCATGAGGAAATTTTTATAGATTTTATAAGGTTTTAATAGAATTTAAAAAAAAAAAAAATTCAATTCTTCATTTTGCCCTATTCTGACACCAATAACTTTTTTCATACTTACGAACATACATACCAACCAGTGTAAGGTGGTATCACTGTTTTTGCAGGACATTTTGATTTCTCCCATTTTTGGAGTGTACAACCTTTTGATTCAAATTTATTTTGTGGATCAAAAATTGTAAACCAAGCACACTGACATATTGTTGTATGCCCCCTTCGGCCTGATCTGTCTTAACCCTTTCACAACGCGTGACGTAATAGCACGTCATAGGTCGGCCGCGGGTGAAAGACTTACCATAGCCGGGAAGTCTTTGCTGCCTGCATATTGCAGCAAACACTTACCAGTAACATTCGCGATCGGTGCTAGCACATCGATAAAAGGGTTGACATCGAGGGCAGGTGTTAGCAACGTGTGTTTGCTTCATTGTGGAGTAAACACCTGGTGCGTATGAAGAGGGCTCAGCCCGTGAGCCCGTTCATACCCCCCCCCTCCCCTTCCTCCTACGCAACAGGACATACAGTAACGTCTTTTTGTGTTATGGGGTTAAAGCCTTTTTTTTTCCTTACAAACAAGGGTATAAAAAACATAAAGAAGAGTGGATCCTGTCAAAGGGGCAACACATCACTATGTCAGTGTTCCTTGATCGTGGTGGTAGATCTCCTTTACCCCTTACCGACACGTGACGTAGTACTATGTCATGCGTTGGCTGCGGGTGAATGGAGAGGGCACTTTGCGGCAGGCTCTGATGAAAACTGGGTGCCACTTAGACTCTGCTCCCAGGTGTTGACTTGCGTCATCATCCATCACTTTGGTTAAGTGGGTCCACTACCCCTGAATCCTGACAGCTACTAATAAGGTCTGATTATTACATGTATGTCTATTGGAATCTGTCACTACTTCAATTCAGCCTTCTAATGACAGGTTTCCATTAAATGTTGTAGATACTGTAAAAGAGTCTGCACCCACTCAGTTTCCTTTTCATAGACAGTGGTTGATGTCAGAGCCACAGCTGATCACTGAACTCTCTCTTATTTCTAACACAACAGCTTCAGCAACTGATTCTCAACATTCCCTGCTGACCTACAGCTATCAGGACATGTGAGAACATTAGCCTTAAACAATATATATATATATATATATTTATATATCTGACTGGGAGTAATATATGTGCATTATGATCCACAGGGACCTTATATAAAAGTGGTGGATCCAAGAGCTTTATGGAGTAGATTGCAAAAGTATTCAAACTTATTGAACTTTTTCGCATTTTAAAAGGTATTTTATTGATACTTGGTTTTGCTCTATGACATACAGTATCAAGAATTTGTAAAGCGTAAAGAAAATGATACATGTGTTTCCAAATGTTTGCACATTTGTAGGACCACCTTTGCTGCAATGCCTCAAGGAAATGCCTCTATAATACAGTTTTACAACTCACCAATATAGCAATGAGGAACATGTATCTTTATATTAGCTTGTTTAGGTGTGGCAGGGGGGGGGGGGGGGTTGCACCTTTTTGGGATTTTTTTTTTTGCCCCAGTGCCCAGGTGTCAAGAAGTTTCCTGGAGTGTGTGTCTGTTGCAGTATTCTTAATGTATCTTTGCAAGACTAATATTTTCTTTAAATTCCACCTTTTCTATGCCCCAATCTTTGCCCATGGTGCCTGCAATTGTCTCAAAAAAGAGACAAATGCAGGCACAAAGATATAGACAATATAGATGCTTATATAACAGGCAACCAGAGCCAAAGATGCATACTGTCCAAAGACAGAGCAGAAAACAAGCACACAAGAAAAGCCGCTGACAAAGATACATGTGCCCCAGTTGCATACAGAAGCGTCAGGGTGCGGTTCCTGGAACCCCATTTTCCATTATCCCCTTGAAAATGGATCCTAGCCGCCTTTAAATTGGGTTGCTTTCTGCTGGACTTGAGTGGCCTATTGGGTTAGGGTTTTAGTACAATGGAACCTGTCAACATTAAAAATGACCAAAGGAATCAGATTTCCTAAGCAGCAAAGCTCCCAACAGTTCTGACAGCCATGCAGGTCTGACTACATAAAGGCTACATTTGTGGAAACTGGCTTTTCCTGGCTTTTTATATTTATGATCTACTAGCTGTAGCTCACGGCATTGCTGCGATAGTAAATAACTGCTCTTGGCTACAACAAAATAGAATGGGTTAACAAAAAATATTTTATATGCATCTATCTATTTTATATGCGTCTCTGACTGTCTCTGTCGCCGACAGTCTCATTGCAGTGACTGTCTGTCCCTGGCACTCTCGTACCAGTGACTGTCTGTCCCTGGCACTCTCATTCCAGTGACTGTCTCTGTCGCTTTGTCTATGGGGAAATTTATCAGAAGTGTCCAAGAGCAGAACTGCTCAAGTTGCCCATGGCAACAAATCAAAGCTTAAATTTCATTTTTCCACAGCTGTTTATAAAATTACAGCTGATCTCTGATTGGTTTCCATGGGCAACTGGAACAGTTTTACCTCAGACATTTTTAATAAATCTCCCCCCCCATTTCTGTATCCCTATCCATCTTACCTCACACATAAGCGTCTTATACTCATTGCCTATAGTAACCACTCAGAGCTCATATGAATGACCTGTGGCAGAACAGCAACCAACCACGGCTCAGCTTTCAACTGTCACAGCAGCAGTCAATGGCTTCTGTATATGGTGGTTAATAAGTGGATTTTGTTCATTGTAAACACGACGGTACAGATTCCTTTAGCGGACACACAGACACACACACTCCGCTTTATATATTAGATCTGTAAGAAAAATGTGCAACTCAATTTGTTCAAAAGATAAAGTCAGAAATTCATAGCAAACTTGTAGGCAACAAATTAGCCCTTGAGCTTGGCTTAGAATTCCCTTTTAATGACCTGGCCATATTGTTATAAAATTAAATTTTCAGCCAGTTTTTTTTTCTTACATAATAAAAAGCTACACTAAGGATGCAACACCCAGTTTATAAGCCAAAGTTATGATACACATGCTTTAACATGCACCTGTGTGTCGGTTATATTAACAAGATAGAGCTTTCATCCCCAGAATGTAAGGTTTCTACTGCATAACAGCAAGCAGTGATATTGGAAACTGATACAGAAGTATATTGGAAAATGAGGATAAAATGTATATGCTCACAGCAGAAAACCTCTTTAAACTTTTTGGTCTACAGGGACTAACTTGAAACTTGGGTCTCCTCTGCAGAACATGCTGATCAATATTGTGTTCACAAAGTCATGAATCAAAGTAGAAGTATTGGGTTGAGTAACTTCAGACGTGTAATAACCAATTGGTGCGGGGGGAAGGATTTCAGTAACTTGTGGTCGAGAGAGTTTGTTACTGAATGTTTTAAGAGAACTTGTGGCTACTCACTGACATGACTTCTGTACCAAGTACAGCACAGCACGAAGCGCTATAGGACTTTGTACCAAGGAAATAGGGGAACCCAGGATACCAATGTGAGTATAGAGCTCTTCCAGTGCCCTGCTACCATTGACATTGATGGTATAGACTGAGGTTTACATGAATTGTTCCAATCCTTAAACTTAAAGGGTTTTATTTACTGAACAGATATGCATTATTTTGCATCCTCGGCTCAAAAAGACTACTTAACTTCGACTATTACTGCGAGTGCAATTCCAGTCTGTTATTTGCACATGAACGTGTTCTGCCTGTGGAAATGGAACCGTGCCAGATGCCACTGATTGAGAACCGTGCACTGGAAGGGAGTCCTTGCATCATAGACAAATGTGGTGCAAAAAGACCCTGTATGGTGGACTATTACAGTGCGGGTACTGTAGATTGGCTGGGAGACATGGAGTCCTTGCATCTTATTTCTCTATGTACTTGGGATCTGACAGCACACGGGTCTGTTTCCATGTTCTAAGCACAGGGTGTGCAGGGTACCTAAGGCTAAATGATTCTATAACAGCACAACTTCTCTGCTATTGCTGCTTTTCAATATTGGTATTGCAGTTGAGATGCTAAGATACACACCTTCTGGATACATTAAGACACTTGATATACTTTGATACCATGGCGCAGGAGACAACAATACACGGGACATCAATGTGCAGTATGAAACTTAGATACAATAGACTGTGTTATGCATGAACATCAAAAATTGCAGCACATGGCTGCTTATACCTGGAGATGTACTGCCAACAACTGGGCATCTTTTGTTTGTTGGTTAAATGCAAACAAAACCTGAACCTGTCTGTATGGAGCATCACACCTGATAAACTTATCATTAGATATTATCACACAGCTCAGTATACCATACTACATATGCTAGTCTTTGCCTTCACAGTCAAATAAAACAGCCAGCAAACAACAGGTTAGACAATAGGCAAGTACAATATACTGTATACAGATATCTTTGCATATTTAGGTGGCATTCTGTTATTTTGGCCAAAAATTGTTCCTTTTACCGAACTCTAAGCACCAGCCTGTATGGTCTGTAAATATCCCCCAGTCACATTTTGCTCTTTCTTCCACAGAGTCACCATGTTCTTTGCTCATATAATCTTCATCCTCATTACAGCAGCAGGGACCTTGCCGGTAAGTCTTCATATACATTTTTTGTCTTTGCTAGGAGGGGGCTGTTTTTTCTCTTTTTTTTAGAGGGGTTTGAAGATTAGTCAAGAATATACTTTCCATTTAATGTACAATCATTGTGGGGGTGTCAGATCCTCAGAATGAAAGTCTGACTATATAACCATGCAAAGGAAGAACAGCTTTATAAGACAATAAAAAGTAAGCTCATACAACCCATTCTATACACTTTATCATTTATGTGTGCTCACAGCTTGGAAATAGATTTCATGATGCAATGTGCCTGCTAAAAAAGCCGCTACCTTCTCTTTCTCCTAAGTGCACTCCCATTAAGAAACTAGACACAAATGTCTCTTAATTCGAGAGGTTACTCCCTACTAAAGGGTACAAGCTGGTGCATTGTTGTGACGTCAGTGGATTCTTCAGGAGGTGCTATAGTCATTTAGTGATAAATTGTACAGTAGTGGATTATAATACATAGGCGCTCCCGGGATGAGATGATGAGAAAGTTCCATGATTCTTTGGTTTTGTTTTGTGTTGATTACATTATGTGTTTCCCCCCTTCCTCTTTTCCCCCTATCCTTTCCCTGGAGGGAAAAAACCGCTGGAGAGAGCTGGAGTTGCCATTCTGAATTAAATGGAACCTAGTGACCTAATAGAACCTCTCCCTTCCTCATTCTTCCATACCCCTTCCTTTCCCTGCCCCTCTCTCCTGTGGGTCCCAGACCCAATGTTTGTATTGATGACCCTATGTTGGGGTCTTGTTCTCTTATAAAATTGGAAAAACTTTTAATAAATACAGTTGGAAAAAATAACATAGGCAGTTGGGGAGGTAGACCAGGGTCTTTTCAGGGGGCCCATGGCCACCCAAACCACCAAATTTTGGATTGAGAAGTACCCTCAACCATGAAATCCTCATACATATATTCCTGCTCTCAGTACACATGTACTTAAGAGCCATTGAAACCACAGATTGAAAGCAGACAAAAGGGACACATTCTCCATTCTCCACAAAGCTTGATTCTAATACCATATGGTGGAAGTGAATTCTGGACTTGTAGGTGCTATAATATTAATACAGCCCAGAGCCCATGGCTGTCTTAATCCGCCCGACTATATTGTACACTGTATCCTGTATTTTATTGCTGTACAATGTGCCTTTATTTTATATATTATCAAGCTGCCAGTGGTAGCTCTTGGTTTTAAATAGCTGGAGACATGATTGTGAGTTTTTGGTCCATGTCATGTACAGATGGCTTCAGTTTTATCTATTATCTATTATAAAATAGTAATAAAATGGTCTGGACAATTAAGCAATATTGACATTGGAACTCCATCATAGTGATGAATGATCCAAGGAGTCACTTCTTCATCAAAGTTATCATGATAACTATTTGGTGCTGCTGTTCTATCAGGAAGTAGGGACTCCTTGGCAATGATCACAGGTGTAAGGGTGGTGGCACACATCAGCACTTTGAACCCATTTTTAGTCCGTCTTTAAGCAGTCCGTTAAAAGCTGCATCCGTTTTTTACAGTTTTTGTCCGTTTTTTCCCCAATTAAAAACTGATGCATTTTCAACAAAATTCTTAAAAACGGGTTCAAACTGCCACATGTGCCACCTTCCTTACTAGCAGTGGTGTTGAGCCAAACCCGGACTGAAGTACGTGTTCGGGCCTGAACTAGCATAGTTTGGTAGGGACCCAAGCTTTGCGACACGGAGCCACTCCACACTATCTGTTACAAATATTACAGATTATACAGTTACGATAATAGTAAGGTGGGTTGTGTTTCAGCTAAGCTCTATTGGTGGATTTCAGTTTCTTTTTTCTTTTTACCCTTATTAACCATACAAATGAAAAGAGCTGCGCAGCAATACCAAACCCAGCCTGATGACGGACGTGACAGTATAATAGCAGAGGTAGCACTAGGCTTGCTGTGCAGTATCCTGGAGCATGCCATCCTCTGTGGGTGTGTTAGTGCTTTTAATATGTTAAATGGAAAATGTGACCACTATTTTTTGTGTATTAACTTAGCTCTATAGAAACCACAACACACTTTCAAGGCTTAGAGGGGCTTCTGATGCAGAGTGATTCTGATCATTGATGTAAACCCGCCCTTGGGCTCAGTCATTTCAAGATACAAGTATTTAAGATGGGGGGAAACTTCTGATAAACAGATTGTTGCTCATGTAGCAAATGTATATCTTTATAATATTGTAATAAAACCTTTTTAGTTTAAATAAGACCTAGACTTTTGATACTGGGTCACATTTACTAAGAGCAGTGCAGTCCGTACTGGTTGCAGTGTGCCTGTGTATAGTGCAGAGGGCTCTTCATGAAACTGGTGCCCTCTGCAATGACATAACAGAGAGCACCACTTTTTTTTTGGTGCACCTTCAACAGAATTCTGTCAGACTGTACATGATGAATCTGGTGCACGGTCTGACTGAGTTCTGGAACCCCTCCTTCAGTGCAGAAACTTTGTTGCAGGAAGAATAGTGCAGCCGCGCCATTGAAGCTGCTCCGTACTATTCTTTACGGTGAAACTGCGAATGGCTCATTAAATCAGTTTTGGTTCCTTAGATGTTACAATGTTAGTGTTATCGGAAACCTCCGATAACGCTAACTAACACCGTTGCGCTATACACTACAAGCGTATTCATGAGGGTCGGGATTGGGGACGGGATTAGGGGCAGTGACTGCCGCATGATGCGCAGCAGTCATCGCCGGCCTATAGAGAGGGCGGGGTGGTCCAGGGAAGAGGTGGATACGCCGAACCGTTTTAAGAGTGGTCCGGTGTTTGTAGTGTACAGTGCATACTAAAGCTATCATTGTAACAGTGTTTTACCCTTGGAGCTTCTTACTTTAGTAAGCAGCTTCTAGTGCCGTTTTTCAGGGTGACACATCCTCCATAAGGTACATATAGATATTATATAAAAAAAATGGTCATGTTTAGATACATGTACTCATTTACTGAAACCTGAATATCCCTTTAAAAATGTTTTTAACATTTTGCCATTTTTTTCACATATAACAGAAATTCATATTCTTTGCAAAACATGACATTAAAGCGAGACTGTGGTCTTACTCTTTTCTTTGAATGTCAGTCTGGGAATTTTACAATGTGTTTTTATCATGTTAAATGTCAGTCTGATGAAGCTGAATGACGCTGTGGTCTGTCATTGGCTTCTTTGACTATGGTGAAACCTTCCACCAGGGCTGAGGGTTATGTACATTAAAGGACTCTTCAGGCTGCTTTCTGGTGACTGTGGTTTCTAGAGTGACACATGTTCTTGAGTTTGTCCTTCTGAGGGAAGAAATAATGATTGAACTCAAAAGCTGCACAAAAGTTAATGAGATAAGTGATATT